>PVKA01001780.1:0-137969 GCA_004027165.1 Ctenomys sociabilis
ATGGACATCAGGCCTGCGTAAGATGCAGCAGCGCAGCCTGCCTTAGAATTGCTCTCTAACCCGACGCCCCACCACTCCAGGCGCATGGCAGCAGCTCGTGGCCCCATGACAAAGCCTCCCCCAGGCGCCCGGCACTGTGAGCTGTCCACGTCCACAGGTCACTTTCCCAGTCCAGCAAGGACGCACTGTCTGGGGATGCATTTTATATATACCTCAGGACCCGCCAGCGCACCCGTCCAGCTGCCAGCTGCAGTGCCCACACAGCCCCACCCCGGTCTGCCCCCTACATCTCCACGCCTTCGTCCTCCTCGTCCTCCTTGGCTCTGAAGTGCATCTTCCTGAATTCCCGTCTGCTCATGGAAGGACAGGATGACGAGGCCGGTGGCAGGTCCTGCATGAGCTCCACGTTCCCGAAGAACCGGCTCATGGGCAGGGGCTGATTGCTATCTTCGTCTAGAAAGACGCTGTTGTCTGTCTGAAGCAGCAGCGCCCGTGTCTCCCCAGTGCCCAGCTCAGATTCCTCTGGCCCCCCGGAGCTTCGGTCCGACTCCTCTGCCGCCGCCCTGGTACAGGGCTCCGGTGGGGATGGGCCACCTTCAGTCTTGGCTGGGACAGTGTCGCGCAGGCGTTGGCAGCCGGTGTGGGAGTGAGCTGCAGCCTCCTGGTGAGCAGGGATGGCAGTGTCACTGCCCGGGAGCAGTGTATCCTCTTCTGCAGCTGCGTCCTGGCAAGGGGCCCCGGGTGCCACTTTGGGGAGGGCAGCCTGGTTGCCTTTGGAGACTAGTTTCTGTACTTCTGCCTTCATGAGGTGATCTTTGTCATACTTGAACTTCTTTGAAGTTCGCCTGTCTGGGGCCTTCTGTGAGGCGGAAGTCAGGCATGCTGTCTTGGGGGGCGTGGAGCCGGTCCCGTCCCGGGCAGGGGCCACAATGTCTGCGGAGCAGCTCCGGGCTCTCAGGCGCGCTGAAGATCGCACTCCCCCTGTGAGCTTCCTGTTCCTCATGAGTGTGAGCAGCGCCTCGGCCCCCGCGTCCGGACCTCCGCGGAGCGACCACCCCGCTGCCTCCTGCATTATTTTTCTGACAAAGATTAGTTGACTATCTTGGTTGCATGCCTGCAGTCTCTAGTCTATTTCAATACCACACTGTCTCGGTCATTGTAGCTTTATACCATGTCTTGCATTTCAATACTGTTCAACTTCTAAATGTTCTTTAGAATGGGTTGGCTGTTCTTGTTGATAAACTGAAGAGAATTTGTTGCCTGATGTTGTAGGTGGGACTCAAAATGCAGTGCTAATGTGAATGATATCATGTTTTTAATTTCAAACTCGATTTGCTCATTGCTGGTACACAGGAAAGGGACTTCTGTGTGTGATTAATCACGTATCCTGCAGCCTGACTTCCTTGAGCTGAGGGTGTGGCTACCCTCTTTCTTCTCCACCCGGCTCCAGTTGTGGTGTTACGACCAGGTCCTCCTGAAGAGGGTCCTCTTCCCCTGGGCTGGTCAAACCAGTCCCAATCTGACTGCTCCCGGTATCTCTGCCCTGGTGGTGGGAGTGAGAACATCAGCCAGTGCTCACTGTCATGTGCAGGTCCTTTTGCCACAAGAATGTCCCCACTTGATCACAGAGGTGTGGGAGAGCAGGACTGAAAATACTGTCTACCTTGTAGTACTGAGCCATTTACTCTCCCCTCCTCCTGGAGAGAGAAATTATGGGTAGAGAAGCAGAAAATAAGTTTTATTCAATGGTATGGGGAAAACTGTAGTTGGGAATTCATTCTTTCTCTTGAAAACCTCAAACCTATCAAGGTTTTATAAAAATAAAGGCCTCCTTTGTCTAAAAATGCTGATGTGCAGTCCTGCGCTCATGTTTGTTTGATACCATGGAAACAGTTCAATCGATTGCAGTATGATAAAAGCAAGTCAGGTAAGAGATCAAAGACCAGGTCTGGTATTTTCCTCACAAGTGAGATAAGAAAATAATTCTGACTGGCATTTGTTATGGGAAATACCAAATAGTTCTTCCAGGAGCCCCCAAATGCCTCCAAGGTAAGGAATTCATAGGTTTTAAGGTATCCCTCAATTACAGACTCAACAAGTTTTTGGGCCCGAGTTGCACTGCTATGGTAAGGGAGGAGCCAGAGACGTAAGAGGCTGACAACAACACATGCACTGCACAGAAAACGAGCATTAACTCAGCACAGTGAGGGCAACCAATGGCCCTGATGCCGAAGCTTAGCACCCTGCTTTAAGCCTCTCTCTAAGCAGTGGTTCTCAAAGATAGTGCTTAAGGAACTAAATGGCATCATAGAACTGTTAAGCTTTGCACTTCTTGTTTTCGTACTTGATAGCAAATTGTGGATGTTATTTTAAAAAAAAAAGGCCCAGAAAATTTTCCCTTCCAGAATTTGACATTTTGAATAACTGTCCCCAAACTAGTTGGATAAAGGTTTTCAGTTAGCCTCGCCTAAAGTCCAGTAGGTTACAGAAAAGGAGCATGTTTGTGCAGAGCCTGGGGCTCCGCATGCGATGGAGGGCGGTTCTCCAGGTTTCACATTTTTCCCTTCTCCCCGTACACCAGGGCAGCAAGGTCCAGGTAGCTCTGCCCGCAGCTCCAGCTTCGACTAAGAGGCAGGTGCAAGCCTTTAGCAGTTGAACATCAGTGTCCGAGCACAGCGTGGCCTCAGCACTGCAGTTATTAGAGACATGATGGGAGATGAGATGGTCAGCAGCCACGGAACACAGAGAGGGCATCACGAGGCCAAAGGCCGTGTACAGAATGACTGTTTTCAGCCTGACCTCAAATGTGGCTGACAGTGGCTAGGCGGCCACAGTGATAGGCAGAGGCCATGGAAGATCCCCAACAAATTCAGTGGATGTTTATAAAACATATTTGTGAGTCTTTGCTCCATGATTCCACAACTCTAAATTGATTTTCATTCTTAAAAAGGAAATACATTAACAAAAAAAGGGTTTGATTCTGTATTTTTTTCCCTGGTACTGGGAATCAAACTCATGACCTCATGATTGCCAGACAGGGACTGTGCCACTGAGCTATATCCTTGGCCCTAGAGATTCTTTTCTATGTGCTCAGCGGAAAAATTTCACCAGTAGTCCTACCACACATAACATAAAATTATAGAAAGAGGTAGCTTGGACAACCCAGGTGTAGCGAATGCTGCCATGACAGAAAATGACCCTCTTCCAGCTCTAGCATATACAAGCTTAGTGTTTCTGATTTAGCAAACAATGTGAAATATTTCAACTCCATGGTGAAATGCAGAAAGGTGTTTGTTGATGTTATTTTAATAATTCATAGGAAGCACATGTATACACATACCCAGTGAAGTCGTCTTTATTGCATATTGCTATCTTAAGAAAATGTACAGTCTCAGCACATACAACAGCTTTTCTTGGTACAGCGGTAACACTCTTGCACCTAAAGACCAAGTGGTCCAACTGCTAAGCTAGTAAGATACAAGACATATAATTAGGTTTACAAATTTAAAATGTTTCTTTCTTTTTGGCATTAATTTAACAGACAAACAACCTTTAAAATACACACCCAAGAGAGAAAAGTGACTACTTACACCAGCACCAGTCTAAGAAGTAGTTTTTCCCCCAACAATGGCACAATGAATTACCTGCACACAGCTTTTAGGGAAGAGAACCAGATACGAAAACGGCAAAGGAGGCCCAGCCACCAGGATGGCTGTGCCCAGGCGAGGGACTCAGAGGGACTCGCTGTACTGACTTGTTCCTTTTCACAATTCTCCTTCAATGTTTTCATTTCTTACTATAAGATGACACCATTTTGAAATTACAGTTCCAAAACTGAGCCAGACCAAATTTCTCCTGCTATAAGTAGAAAAGAATATACACAGAGGCACTTTAGTTAAGTAACAGAGAAAACCATCTTTCTAGTGTTCTCCTCCTCTCCGCACCTTGGCAGCCTGCCGCCCGGCTGCTCACACGGCCCCGCTCAGCAGGGGCTGGGCGCTGACTCTGCTCTGTGCTTAAGACTGCTCTATGTGCCAGCATCACTGACTTCCACGTAACAGGTAGAAAGTTGCTAGGTTTGTGAGGGAAAAAAATGTAAAACCACAGCTCTGGACAACTTAGAGCACTATTTCACAGCTTTCACCTAGCACAGACACCCCGCCATCTGCACCAAGCATCAGAGTTAGCACAAGTTACTGCTAACCAGGATGACCTCTGTACAGGACACACACTGGTGTTCTGCTCGCCCCTGGAGTCCTCAGGAGAATGGTAGCTCCTCAGGGGCAGGGACTCTGTCTTGTTTACCACTGTAGTTCTACTATGCCCAGCACACAGTAGGTGCTTAATAAATATTCATTAGTTGATTGAAACTCAATTTAGTAAGTAATATTCTAGTGCACCAGGAAAAAACTACTCTCTCCACAGGAAACCCAACCACAATAGGACAGATAGAAAGAGAAAACATTAGACACCCCCACAACATAAACTACAAATAAATAAAGTAAAAGCAAAAAAAAAAAAAAAAAAAAAGTAACAGTCCTCTTTAGAGATCATATAATTTAGGGATATTAGGAGTTGGTAGGTTAATGGTAAGCATCTATATTTTATTTTCTAACGTTCATTGTTTGTATTTGTTTCTCCCTGAGAGTTTTATTTTTTGGACTGAAATTTTACAGGTAGCTTTACCAACACACAATTTAAAATGACAACAAATAACAGCAAACCACTTCAAATATACTTAGAGATAAATAGATCGGGCCAGGTCTGTGGACATTTTGTGTACGTGCTAAGTGCTCTTAACCCAGGCCTATATTTACAGAAGATGCAGCTTATCCTACAAAGAAAATAGAAAAAGCCAAAAAAGGCACCCCATTAAAAAATTAATCAGATCCATCCCTTAGAGAATTCTTTCTTGAAGTCTTGGGTGAGGACTTTATTTTTAAGGTTGATGTATCTATCCTAGGACAACAAGCACATCTAGCAATCTTGTTCTTTAACACAGGCATGGATTGCATTTACATAATGTTTTGCCTTTCCCCTAAAAGCCACAGAGAAATCATCAAGAGCACTTGGCAGAAAACTTGATGAAATTAGGTGGGGGGCACCTGATGGCCAAGCTTTAAACATACAAAAGAGTTCTGATAGACATTCTACACAACACAAATTGTGTGCAAGATGTTGTCAATGAATAGCCTGCCTCACCACATCCCTGACCGTGGCCTGAGTGGGACCCAGCAGTCCCTGAGGCGATGCCTTGGCTTCGTTGGCCAGCGCCAGTCCAGAGTCTTCTAGCCCCGTCCCTCAAGAGGAAACAACTTTGAGGAGACGAAGCTGAAGCCCTCCTGCACCTTGCAAGCCTTTTTTCTCCGTATGCCAGGGTGTCTCTGTGGGGGCCATTGTGCTTCTCAACTGTCCCCATGCTCAGGGACACACACTGAGCCACACTTGCACACACACGACACAGGTCACTGTGCACACAGGAATGAAGACGACCGTACATGTGAGTCTCTAGATACTCAGACTTCTGTGCAGTTTTAATATATATGTACACATCCATTCGCACACACACACACACGCACACGCACGTGCACACACACACACACACGCACAGATAGAGAACTGCCACAGCAGTGTAACAGACGGTCGAGTCACTTCAAAGGGCTGCTACTGGGCTTTCTAGAAAAGTACTGAAAAGAAATTAAAAATTAAGTTTTGTGACTGGTCTTTCTCGGCTGCCATCCGTCACCTGATTAGAGATGCGTTTGCGATTCCGTTTCAGTTTAGAAAGGTCTTTGTCAAACACTTCTCCTGAGCGTAGAGCTGAGACGAGGTCATCAAACTCTCCACTTTCTTCACTGTTCTCTTTTGCTTTCCTCATTTTCCGTTCTCTTTCCCGCTGTTCTTTGAGCTGCAAACAGGAACAACCCTCTTAGGGAAGGATTAAAATGCCAGAGTCTGCCTTGGGTACAGGGGTCCCATGCATATCTACAGCTGCCAGGAGCAGGGCGCACTGCGGGGCAGGCGGGTCTTCATTGCAGAAACAACCAACGGTGAAGATAAAGCCCTCACAGGCTATTCTAGGAAAACCTCCTACCTTCTCATTAAAAAGGGTAACAACTGAGGTAACTTAGGTTTCTATAATGGAAAGATAAGTTTTGATATGAAATAGCATCTGATTATTAATTTCTTTACAGTATGGAGAATCTAAATCAACTGGTCCTCAGAGAGTTCAGCTACTGCCTTCTTGCCAAAATGGTGCTAGCTGGGCATGATGGTGTTTGCCTGTTACCAGCAAACTAGAAGGCTGGGAAGATCTCAATTTCAACCCTAGCTTGGGCAACTCATGAGGCTTAGTGAAATCCTGCCTCAAAATATAGAAAAAGAGGGGTGACACAGCTCACTTAAAGGCTCTGGCATCAATGTCCAGGACACAAACACAGAATTACAATTCTGTCCAAACAGCAAGAGGCTGCAGTCTCCCGGGTCTTGTCTCACCTGGGCCTCCATGCGTGCTCGGCGTTCCTCCTCTTCCTTCTTCTTTCTCATGTTCTCATTCTCTTGTTTGGCTTCTGACACAGCTTGGAGAAACTGGTCAAAAATGCCAAAGAACTCATCTGGCTGGATTTTGCCAGCCTCTTCCCCAAAGTGCTTTACTGCTTTGGTAAACTGGAGAGAAGATTTAAAGAAGTTCAGCATCCTCAGAGAAATGTATGAGCACAGAAATCCTTGCAAGCAGGCCTACATGAACTACACAACATGAAAACAAGAGAGCAAACACCAAGGCCGAACACCCAAGACACAAAGGCTACAGCAAGCTCAGAAGGGTGAAGTAGTTCAGTGCCTGCGTTAGTGCTATGTTGGGACTATGGAGCCCAAATGGGACGAGTCCTTCTCGTGCTGTTACCTCTTATGTTTCCTGGGGCCTAACTAGAAAACAATAATTGAGGATGGAACTGATGCAGAGCCGATGTTTTACTAAGAATACTTTACTCCAACTCTTAACAATAATAATTAAAAAAAATTAAAGATATTTTTACGTAAGGAATTCCACAAGCAACTCCTTCAATACTCATCAAGGCTACTTTAATGAGGTTTCCTGACTTCAAAACAGTCTGTTCTAAGGGACCGATGCTCGCTCCAGTCAGCTGAGCTACCTCGCCACAGTTCTTTTGTATTCCCCTGAATTATGGCAAATAATGACAGCGGTAAGACTTCTGGGATCAGATGTCCAAGTTTCTTCCAGCAATTTGTACTTTGGGAAGGGTTTAGAGTCATTTCTAAGCTATTCACAATGGAGCAGGACAGACTCAAGAGCATGTGTATGACTAAAGTTAAAAAACAAATTATGAGGGCTCTCTTACTTTTTGGTCTTGAAGTGCCTTATTTTTAACGATTTTTAAAAATAAGACAAAATGCAAACTAGTTAAGTGCAGATTTTAAAAAAATTATACTGAAATACAGAACAACAAAGTAGTAGATGCCATCTGCTGTGCCCTAGGGTTTCCAGTGAGTCCTCCCAGAGCTCCTCAGGCATGCACCCTCACTGTAGCTCCCAGGCAGCATACCCCAGGCAAGCCCCTTGTCATCCCCAATGAGCCTCCCCCAGGTCAGTGCTGCTCCTCCCTCCCCAGCAGTGCTCTGGGCTTCACAGGGAATGCAGCCTTTCTCCCTCTGCCTTGTCTACTTACAGCTGTCCAGACCTTTTATTTTCTGCATATTTAGGTCAAGACAGGTTTTTGTAGTCTACCTGAGTACAACAGTTTCTAACTGATCTTCTTTTCCTTAAATTACTACTACCTGTCTTTATTATATTAAATTTTTCTAATATTTCAGTAATAGTAAAATAAAATGTTTTCAGTATTCTTTAATGCTTTGACTAAATTTTGCATATTTACATATATTTTATAATTATTTCATATTGTAAAAATTATAATAACCCATTTTAGAACCAATTTTTGCTTTTCTGTAGTTACTGTCAATATTTATGTTTATTACAGAAGAGAACTCTTTGTAATATTTTTCCCATACATGTTATGACTCTAGCTTGCTCTATAGTTTTATTAGCTAATTTATAAAAATTCTGGTATGAACAAAGAGCAATAAACAGTCTACTAACTGAGTTTCTAAAACATTCAAGTACTTAAAATTCTGCTGAATGATTTTCCTATTTAGGAATTCTAGTGATGATGAAGTAATGTGTGTTTTAGTTTTAGAAATCAGAAAGCTAGGGCCAGATTAAAGTTCCCAACAAAATAAAATATATCCAGCTGATTGTTACTTTTGAGCTGCTTGCTAAGATTAAACATAATGCTAGACCATCAGGGAAGGGGTGAGCACCCCTCTGTGAATTACATATTCCAGAATGGTGAGGCCCACCTATGACACTCATGGGCCTTTCACAGTGGAGGTCCGCACCAGGGTTGTGACACTGGGTGACTGATGTCTACTGTGGGACAGCAGCAGCTGGACCTCTACTGGCAGTCATTTGAACTTATATCATTTTATTTTTAAGAATTTATTTATTCCTTTTGGTGGAACCAGGGATTGAACTCAGGCTGAACTTATATCATATGTATGTGTATGAAAGAAGAGCTTCAGAGAGGGGGAGAAGAGAGGGGGAGGAGATGAGGAGAGGGGAGGTGGAGAGGGAGAGCAAGTGAGCAAGCATAGCAACAGTAAGAGAGAGAAGAGGGAGAGAAAGGGTTACTGAAAAGTCTTGGTCATTAGTCAATGAAAACTCTTCCTCTGAAGGAGGACAAAATTTTAAATCGTAAGAACCATACAAAGACATTACTGAAAAGGTACCCCTTTATAGGAGGCTGTGAACTAAAATGCATTTCAGTAAGTTTTGGTGGAGGTTCACAGAGGGAGCACGCTTTCTTCTTGAGGCTGCCTCACACAAGCATATTGTGTATAGATATACTGAGGCACATGGTCTAGTCACACCTGTTCCTGGATTTCACCATTTACTCTATTGCTCAGAGATAAGCACTTCAATCCAAAAGCAACCAAGAGAAAACCATCAAAGCATGTACTGATGCCACACCATTCAAGCCTTTAAGTCAACACAGGCCAGTCAGGTGACAAGGGTGTATTTCAGTTAACCCAGTTTCTGGAGATGAAAACACACATGTGTTACACAAAGTTTCCACTCTGGAAAACGATTATCCACTACTGGCCAAGCTATGATGTTGTGATCCCATTCCTGTTGTTTGCCACACAGATAACATCTGTAGGCCCTGCTTGGTCAAGCAACACAAGTATGCAAGGGCAAAGTTACCAGGTCTTTAGCTTCTGCCAGCAGATCCTCAACATCGGAGAAGCTGAAGCTGGCTACAGTGATGAACTGGCTGACCACAGATACAAATTTATCTCCAGGCTGTGGGGGCTGAGACTTCTGATACTCCAGCTCCTTAAACACAGAAAACAGATAATGATATCGTAGGCCTCAAATGCAGACACACCTTGTCTCCTACTGCACGGGCCTTGTTTCACTACTCAGAGTGACAAACACATGTGCAATGCTGTACCCTGGCTACCCCCTATGCCATAACCACGCCCATGTGCACATGTGTATGGGAAATAGCAATTACATTCTCAGTGTCATTTCTCACTGTACTTTTAGAAGGTAAGCAGATTAGCATTTGGATATAATTAATAGATATCAAACAAATAATAGGAACAAACTGAATTCAAGTGAAAAGAGACTTTGATAGTTGGTATTCTGTGATCAAAACTGTCCCGATCTGTTTTCCTCCTTTCCTTCTCTTCTCTGTCTACCAGCGTCAATTTACTTTCTAATCATTATATCTGACTAAGTAGAATTCAACTACTGTAGCGTTTGGTCCCAAATCATGAACCATGTTTCTTGTCTACACCATTAGGTTTTTGTGAATAGGCAGGTAGGAGAACTAGTCTCTTGTTAAATGTTTATAACACCTATGAGAGAGCAAGCATTATTCCCACTGTTCAGACACACAAATTAAGTTTTGGAGGAAACCTTAATTAAAATATGTTTCCCTGAAGTCAAGCAGCTGATTGGTGACAGGCAGAATTCCTGCCTCCCCCAGCCTCACACACGACGCTCTTGCCCTCTGCTGTACCTGCACAGCCCCTCTTTTCTTTGTGTACCTGCTTTGGCAGAGATACCAACAAGCAGGAGCTCAGCAGTGAGAGGCACTGGCCTGACTCAGCTCTGGTGCTTCCTTGCTTTGTATGCATGATGACTGTTCTGGGCCATAGTGTCTTCACTTTTTTAAAGGTAGACAATAGCCACATTACCATGGCAATCAAACAAAATAACAGATAGAAAAATTCATGAATTACAGACCTGGCTCTGACTGAAGAAACTAGAGAATGAATAAGCATGTGCATTGGCCATGGGGCTGGGAAGGCATCTTCAAGTGCTTGCTTCATTAATGACCTTTTCATGAGAATTCCAACTCTGACACCTCCCAGCAGTGTGATTAATCAGGGCAAAGCATGATGAGGGCACATGAGCATTTCACCCCACCAAGCTCTGCCTCCCCAAGGTTTCTCACAAGGCTCTATCCTTCAGTTTCAGCTGCCTGGGGGAGGGACAGAGGGCTTCTGTAGCTCTTTTCCCTATGAAGAGTGTGAGCCACAGGGCCTAGGGCAGTGGCAGTGAACCTATGACACATGCATTATTGTAGCTTTAAGACAAGTTGTTAATGTGGAGCTCATTTCTGAACTAAAACCTCAGTATTTGGGTTAACTGCAGTGTTGGCACTTTGTTACACTTTGTAACTGGGTTTTGGGCTACACTTTGGCACTTGTCTCTAAAAGTTTCTTATCACTAAGTTAGGAAATGCAGATTTCTATAAAACTATACTTTAACAAATCAAAACCACAGAATGTCTTTATAACTGTCCCTCCCCCAGGCTGGGTTTGAGCCAGCTCCCGGTCAGAGGTCAGAGTGTCTACCACAACTCAGGGCTGTCACAGTGTCATGCTAGTTTCAATAAAGCTGCCATGGAAAGAAAGAGGCAAAGGGTGAGAAGTATCAAACAAACTTCCTAAAGTGTCCCATAGGTTGGGCCTGTCTGCGAAACTTGGAGGACTGATCCTGTATGCCTTGACTCTGCTGCTGGGTGGGGAGGAGGGCTACTCAGGGTGTGTATCCCCTTCTAGCCATCATCCCCTACACAACAGACAAACAAACCTTATAAAACCAAAATCAAGCGCAACTCTCATGTGCTCCTACATCCACGAAAGCAAACAGAAAAAAATCATACATTGTGATCTTAACTTTTACTAGCAGCATGCCTTCAGAGGATGGTATAATTTTGTGATTAAAAAAGAAGAAAAATGACCTGAAAGACATTTAGGAGTCCTTCTAAGCAGCCTGTGGTGATCTAGGCCCCTCAGCAATCAGACTAGACCTGTGTTTGGTTCCTTGGGCAGGGTGGACAACAGCATTTTGCCACTTTGCCAGCTGGTCTCCTGCCCCTGTGCAGCGCATCTGTGCAGTACCTGTATGTGCAGACTAACACAGTCACATTTCACCCCCCACGCCTCTCTGCCTCATGTCTCCAGGAAGCCTCCCTCCTGCATACCCGAGTCTTCTAGACACTGTTCACTGCTCTTTCCTCCTGGAAGTGGCGCTCCTCCAGACATATGCCTGATGTTGCTGGAGTCCCCAGAGCATCTCCAAGTCGGCCTTCATATACACTGTGCCTATCTGGATGGGAACACTGTGGGAATAGGCTTCTCCCCACAATGATACACTAGAGGGCAAAGTCGATTCACTCTTAGCCATCTCCCTGAGGGGCGCCCTTAGGAAATCACCCATCAAAGGGCTGGCAGAGAGGCAAGACAGATACCCTATTCCTTTCTGGAAGGTTCCATGGAACACTTCCAGGCATGGGGGTGGGGGGTGGTCCTTCTTTATCTAGCTCATTTTCACAAGGCCTCTCTCAGGTAAACTGGCAGGAGCCTGGGTCCAGCCCCAGGTGCAGTGACCCAGCCAGGACGGCCTGCAGCCTGCAATCAAATCACCAACTCAGATATACTTGGGCTCTGCCTGTCTTCTTGTTTTAGTTTTTGTTTTTAATTAGTAGGTGCTGCCCTGGGCTTACCACATGCTAAAGCAACCAGCTCACACACTAGGAGTCCGGGTCAGGACTAGAGATATTGAAGAGAGTTAGAATTAGAACAGCAAACCGATACTCACTGTCTCTACTGCTTTCAGGCCGCTTCTCAAGGTGTTTATTTCTTTGTCCAGCTCAGTCATGCTGTTTTAAATAGCAACATTTTAGTGAAAACCAGCATGTGACTTAGGCACTTTACATATGCAATGTTTGAAAATTTTCACGCTGAGGAGAGCCCACGTTCATGTCTCACAGAAGGAATGTAGCCTTTTAAGCTTACAGAATTTAGGTACACAAGTTTGCTTTCTGTTTTCCACAACCAGCAGTTACATTTTACAAATTAAAAACAGCAAAAGAGAAACATCTCCTAAGTGTATAAAAATATTTCATGTTGAAGTCTTGCAAAAAAATCACTTGACCAAGTTACTTTACGTGGAAATAAATTTGTCACACTTGGCTCTTTTGGAAAAAGTAATTGCCGCTGCAAAAGAAACCACACTACCTAGGGTCACACTGAGCCTGCTTTGAAGTAATGAGTGCACTGCTCCTCCCCGGGGCTCTGATTATATGGATATCTATGAGGAACAGGTTTAATGGAATAAACACGGGCTTTTCTTAGAGCTGTACTAAATGCTTTCATATTCTTTTTGTTGTCCAGATTCCTGGACTTATATAATGCCATTTCATGGCATTTATTTATTTATTTAGACAAGGTCTAAATGTGTAGTTCAAGCTGGTCTTTTTTAATAGTTTTTTTTTATTTTTTATTTTTATTTTTATTTTTATTTGTCTTTTTGAGACAGGGTCTCGCTATGCAGTTCAGGCTGGCTTTAAGCTCACTTTGTAGCTCAGGCTGGTCTCGAACTCACAACAATCCTCCTGCCTCAGCCTCCCAAGTGCTGGGATTACAGGCATGCGCCACCACGCCCGGCCTCAAGCTGGTCTTGAACTTGCTATGCAACACAGGCTGCTTCAAAATCATGGCAGTCCTCCTGCCTCAGCCTCCTAAGTACTCAGATCACAGATGTGGGCCATTATGCCTGGCTATTTCATGGATTTTTAAATATTAGAGATCAAAACTTAATTCTAAAAGATAATACAAAACTTAAAAAAAAAAAGGTAAAAAATGAGACAAGAACAAAAATTTAAAGTTTCTTGAAAGCAAGTGGTAATATCCAACCATACATCTAATCTTACATAATTGTATCTGTTAATCTGAGGAACAGATTTGATGATAAAATAGATAATATATCAATTATTATAAATCAACTATTGTTGGTTTGTAAATCTGTAACATATACATTATTGTATGTTGCCCTGTTTCTTTATTTCTGATTTTTGCTCTTGCTTTGATCTTACTTTTCAAAATAAAACTAGAAAAAAACAAAACAAAAAAAGTTTCAAACCAATAGTGCCAGGAGGTAATGTAAGCGTTGGCTCACACTCATCTGAGCACAGACTAATCAGCTACTGGCCTGACAGCAGGGCTGTGGCTGGGAGCATACCACACCGAAAGCTGTGCTCGCTGTGGAATATAGCCTTGTGTCTCTTGTGACCGTCACGTCCCAGGGAAGCCTGTGTTATGTATGTTTCATTTTACGGTACAGGTTGGAAATTTAAGTTTGACTTTGGTGCATTTAACCTTGATCCTATTTGCTGTGCCCAATAAATAGGTTACTTAATAAATAAATAACAAAGATAATTCATAATATACAAAGCAACTTCATGTTGTGCATGATACATTTCTACTAAGTTTTACAGAGGGAAAGGCTTAGGCTGCTCTGCAAAGAGATACAACCTGCTGTCTATATAAAAGGGGAGTGAAGGCCATCAAGAAAAGCTGCCTGCTCCCCATCTCTCACACGCAGTGTCAAATCTGGGTAGAAGTCTAGCCATTTTCCACTTTATTTTTAGTCTCCTGATTTGCATAAAGACTGCTTCTCACTGAAAGGCTGACTTGGCTCAGAGAATGCTTGCATACACAGAAGCTACTAGCAATGGCTGTGGGCAGGGCTCTCATTTGCCTACGTTTGCTTACCTTCCCTCTCTGGGCACTCCTACCTGTGCATAACAGACTAGCCTGTTACAAAGAAGCACTGGCCAGGGTGCTCTGACCTGTGCTTAACAGCACTGCCTTTTTTTTTTTTTTTTTTTTTAAAAAAAAAGCACTAGTAGAGCCACATTCCTTTCTTGTGCTATTAGCAACTCAGAAAATGAAGATTTCTGAAAGTTAAAAATGACATGTGGCAATTTTTCCAAAGGACTTAGAACAAATATGTCTTCAAATCCTTGTGACAGATTTGGATCATCTGGTTATGATCCATGCTTTATTTCATACAGTATTCAGAGGAATACTCCAGTGTACACCTGAACTTCCTGGATGCCACTCACCACCCCCACGGCTAGCCCACAGGCCACGCGATTAACAAACTCTAGCTCATGGCAAGTACTTACTTTACTTTTGCTGCTTGTGGAATATCCCGCAATTCTTCATTTAGGCTGAGGACCTTTGGGTATTTACTTTCCATGATAGTTATGAGATAGTGCAAAAGGGTGATATTCCTATAATGAAAAAAGGAAAATCCAGTCAACATGATTAATTTGCACTTGGGTTATATGCTTAAATAGCAAAATCAACAATCCTGTTATATTCCTGAATTAATTTTATTTTTTTGGTACTGGGAAAAAATAACTCAGGACATTGTGCTTACCAGGCAGGTACTGTGTCACTGAACTACATCCCCAGCCACGTGCATTAATATTAAAACTTGGGGATTCTGAATAAGAAGGTCCTTTCAAAAGAGAAGAGGATGATGAGAGAGCCTCAAAAGGAAAATCAGGGGGTTGAGAATTTCGGCCCCTCAGTGCCTGGACAGCATAACAGGTGATGGAAGTGCATGTGAGCCACTGCCAACAGACAAGCTCGCTGTCTGCTTTGCAGAGCAGCCATTCCATGTGAGCACACCCTATAAGTCCATGTAAGCAGGACTGGGGAGGCTGTGACATGAGTGAGCGACGGGTGTTCCATTTCCTGAAGAAAGCAGCTATTTGCAAAGCACTTGGCACTTTTCAAGTCTAAAGAGAAACTCAGTCATGACAATTATTGATAAAATTTCATTCAGGGGAAAAAACAGTGGAGTAGTGAGTGATAACAACAGTGCCTCTCTGAGATTTGGAATCTAGACCCTGGTAAATAATAATCTGGGGAAGAAAAAAAAAAAGAAGTAGATCCCTGGGAATCAGGAAGGATCTATCATGAAGACTGAAAGCTACAGAGAAATAGATGAGACAGACACAATGTGAGAAGTACGCAAGGCTCCTGGCTTGCTGCTGCTGGGGAAAGGCGACCAAACCTACAGACACAGAATGAAAGCTGGGGATTGCAGGGGGCCCAGGGAGAAGTGTCATGGCAAAGCACGCAGGTAGTAGTTGTGGTCTGTAGGCACAGTGCAGGATTCTACCTCACAGCTGTCCTTTGACAAGCAGCAGCTGGCAAGTGACTGGTGCTAGAGCCTACCATGTACCTGTGGGGAAGTACTTGGTATTTGAAAGACACAGTACTGGAGCCCTTGCCTCAGTCCTACTGCCTGCTGGTGCCTTCACCCAGCATGGATCTGATGTCTGACTGTGTTTCTCAATCTACCATGGTAAGCAAAGACATGTCTTGATATGTATGTTGCCCCACACTTGTAGATCCTGGAAGAAAACCATGCATTTAAAATCATAGAGGAGTTCCCTTTTTTCCCCTTTTTTGTGAGGGGTATGTTGTGCTCTCTTTTTATCTTTTTTTTTTTCTTCTTTCTTCTTCACTATTAGGGTTTTTTAAAACACCTTTTTCTTTTTATTTGTTCTTTTAAAATTTTTCTCCCTTATTTTTTATTCTCCATGTAAGTTTTTTTCTCCTTTTTTTCTTTTCTATCATCATCAATTTTTTTCTGCCACCTTTACCTAATTCCATACACATTTTTCTACTCTCCAATAATATCCTTTGTACCACTTCTCTCTCTCCTTCTCATGTCATATAGGTTAACACTTCATACACTTCACCCTGCCTTCCCAACTCCCAATGCCTGTTATCTTTAACAGTACAGCCATACAGCTTTATTAATGTTTCAACAGTCAGTTAACTCTGTAAAATTACTGTTGAATTCTTTTCTACCATTAGTGGAGATAACAGCTGTTGCACTTAGTACATTCTCGCCGTCAGTAAATACTGGGTTGTCTTAATGTTTACACTGTAACTGTGGATTTCTTCTTTAGAGATAAGGAAAGTACATAATTTGTTCTCAGGGTTCATTAATATCCAACTTGTCTTGGAGGAAACTACTGTAGGTAATTTTTTTTATAACACTAAGGTCACATAATTGTTGCTTTATTAGTTCCTTTCCGCAAGCAAACATTTAGCTTACCCTTGTAACATTAATGATACTATGATACATTCACCAAGAGCTCAATGTTAGGCCAACTGCACTGCACTGCCCTCTTCCAAATTAACAGGTGGTTGAATTTTGGGGAATACAGTTAGTGATGTCCAAAACATCATTGAAAAGTGGTTAAAGAGCTCTTTATAGTGGCATCTCAGTTTATGAATTTAATTTTTTCCACAATTCTGATCACAAAGTAAACTGAATGAGAAATGAATCAAATTTCCCTGAAGGTAATATTGAACCTAACTGTGGAATTTGATTTGGTTCTTCTCCCATTCAGTTTGGAAAGAATTAAGTTCATGACACAAGGTACCACTGTACCAGCAACAAAGTCTGTACACTGTAGGCATCCACAAATCTAGTGCAAAACAGAACAAAAGAAACATGAGAAGAGAAGGCACCAAAATGCCACCCAAAATCCCAACTCCCCCGAAGCCACTCCAGAGGTACAGGGGAAAATCAGCATAAGTCACACACTTGAATCACTCAAAAATGTAACAGAAGAGGTTAGAAAACAGATCAAATAGTACTCAGTAGGGTCACAGAGGATGTTAACCAACCAGACAGTGAAAATAATAAGCAAAATGACCTTCAAATTTTCAGAAAACACTCATGAAAAGCTAGCTGAGCTAAATAAAATAATACAAAACACGAGTAACCAATTTAGCAAAGAATTAGAATCCATGAAATGGTTGCAACCAGAAACTCTTGAAATTAAAATTTATGCAGAAATCATGGGTAGCAGAAGTGACCAGTGTGAGAACAAATTTTCAGAAGTGTACTGTACTGTCCTCTCTCAAATTAACAGGTGGTTGAATGTTGGGGACTACAGTTACCAATGCCCAAAACATCACTGAAAAGTGGTTAAAGAGATCTATTTATAGTGGCATCTCAGTTTATGAATTTAATACACAAGATTTCAAAACAGGAACTACACAAAGACACCTTAAAAACAATAGAAGAACATCAAAATGAACCCAATAGCTCCTAGATAACACAAGATTAATATGAGAGTAACTGGAATAAGTGAAAAGTTAGAAGATATCAAAAATGGTATAAAAAACTGCTCACAGAAATAACAGCAGAAAACTTCACAAATATGGGAAAAGAAATGAACACGCTGTTAAGTGAGGCAATATAGAACTCCAAATATCTACAACCAAAAGAGAAACTGTCTATGCCACCTTCTTGTCAATGTACGAGAAGTCGATCACAGGGACAAAAATCTTAAAAGCTCTTAAAATAAAGCAATGAATCACAGATGAATTAAGTCATTAGGATTTTGGCAAACTTTTCAATGCAAACCTTGAAGGCAAAGAGGGCTTGGAGTGAAATGTTTGAAGCCCTAAAAGATAACTTTCAACCCAGAACAACATATCCTACAAAACTTTCCTTCAACATTGATGGAGAAATAAGGTTATTCCCTGCCTAAGGAGCACCTCAAGAAACTCATGAGCACCAAACCAGCATTACACACCATTCTGGCTCCTCACTGCACAGCCCTGAGCAGCAGTTACAACTGTTGGCTGTGCCAAATCCCTCTGTGGCGGTGACAGGGCTGACCTCAGACTGACCAGAGCTGAAGGGGGCAGTGTGATAACAACACAGACAAAGCTGTGTTCATCTGGTCCCCCTGTCACCGACTCTGCTGCACATTAGTCACCTGGGCTCCAGATGCCTGGGCCAACACTCAGAGTTATTTAATTGGAATGAGGTGAGGCCAGGCATGGGCATTTTTAAAAACTCCCTGGTGATGCTAACATGCCAGTAGGGTCCAGAACTAATCTGCTGAGGTTCCCGTAATCTGAAGGATACAAATGCGTTATTTTAAAAATATTTCCATAAGGGGGAGGGGAGATAGCTCAGTAGAATAGGTGCTTGCCTGGCAAGTGCAAGGGCCTGAGCTCAATCCTTGGTTCTGCCAAAAATAAGAAAAAAAAATTTCCTTAATTTAGGCCATTTGCTAATTCAAGAAGCTAACTCACAATACTTGAGCCCACCTCTAGCCAAAGAGAATCACAGTTGTCAAACAATTTTCCTTTCCATAACAATAAAAAGCATTTCTAGTTACCCTTGCGGCTTCAGAGGGACATAAAATTCTATTCCTGAGTCAATGACTCACACTGAAAAAAAAAAAAAAATCCTTCTTCCTTTCTCATTAATTAGAAAACAATTGGCTGGCACACCAAAATCCCAGCCAATAGTTCTGGCCATGCATGTGTCTGTGAGCTTTGCTGGTCACAGAATCAACCAGTTTGCCTTATGCTCTCACCCACAGGGCTGAGGCAGGGAGCTAAATGACCACTATCATAACAAGAGGATGCTTGGCTAGTTTTTCCTCATTGTCTCTGAGGAATTTCTAATAACTTGATGAATGATATGTACCTTTCTTACTGTAGAAAGGGTTAAAACCAGGTCAGAAATCTCATTTATTTGCTAAGCAGAAAAGCACCTCACTTGGCTAAATATGAATTCTTAATGAGTGCTAAGCAGCTGTACAACTGGTCTGTGCTGGGCAGCTGTCCAGACCTTGTGTCTCGGGTGCCCAGCACTGGCCCCACTGCACTGGCTCACTCACTTGCACGCCACTGCTTACTGGCGAGGCACTGCACTTTTATACACCTTGGTGCTACACTGAGGGAGCCAACACAGCAGAGGCAAAGGAGAAATCATTTTGATTTATTCATTTAAAAGTTTATATAATAGATACATTTAATAGCAATCTCAAAAAGCAGATAGCCACACTGACACCAAGTTATTAATAAGTGCAGGGGTAAGGTGGGTGACTTGGGTTTGTGTATGTACTGGTAGTGCCCACACCTGCAGTTGAAAAGAACAGCCCTCCAGAAAAGGTGGCTGGTCTTTACGTGCAAGTAAGAGGCTACTGGTCCCTATTACAATCTTGAAATAAGACCCTCCTGTGGGCAGGAATACAGACCAACAGAATAGATGCTACATGAAGCCACATTTCTTGCTTGCTGAGCTTTAGGCAAGTTACATGAGCCATAGGATGCTGCTTCAACTTCCTTATAGGTAGTACAGATCTGGCTTGTGAACAGCACAGCTTGCTATGACAGCAAATGTGACTGTGCTGTGAAAAGGATCAAGCAAGCACATCACAGCACAGTGGCAGGGCTGTGTGCACAGCAGCTGCTCTTTGTCTCTCTCTGTGATGCACAAGAGCTAGCTCACAATGTATTTTTTTGAAAAGGGGCTAAGGGTTGTCATACACCTGCTGCACTAACCCTACAGAAATACAGGGCAGAGCCTCATGAGCTAGGAATAATTAGGATGAAGCCATTTAGGTACAGAGAGGCTTACCTTTGAAACAGCTGTGCAAGTTCCTTTGCAGTCAATCTCATCAGAGAACAAACCCTCATGGAGAGTAGGGCTAATATGCATATTGGCCCTACCTATTAATGACAGTGCTTTTACATCTTGGTGTTTCCAACTGGAATCTGTGCAGCTAAACTTCAGGGCTGATCACTTTCTAGGAAGTATTTTAATGAGTCTTGGGGATGAGCAGCTGATAGCAACAGCCAAAATGTATTTATGATGAAAAGTTTTTCATATAACTGTTAGCTCTAACATGTGAAGGCAAATACAACTTATAAATCAACATGCTTCACAATCCAGCCCCACTTTTAGCTTGATCCTTCTCTCTGGAACACAGATCTCTGTATAGGCAGTGACTATCAAGAGAGAGAAGACTTTCAGAGAGCTGGCAGCAATCTGTTTCTCCATCTCAGTTGTACAGGAGTACCTGATGTGTCAAAATTCATCAAGCTATACATTAGGGATAGCAGCTTTTCTTTAGTATATTATGCTATAATTTAAAAGTTTGCCCCCCTGAAAAGGAAGTCTAATAAAGGACAACTTGCAATTGCAATAGATGGAATCTCTATGCTGACAATGGATGAAGCCAACTTGGGAACACTCAGGGGGAGGGTGGAATCACTGTCAGAAGAAGAGGAGAGAGAGTGAAGTTCAACACAGGAGCAACAGGTGAGTCACAATGCAAGGGGGACCCCCAAATATGCCCAAGCACCAGCAGAATCTGTACTTACTTGTCAATGCTGGATTTTGTGTCAGCAATCTTGTTGAGGCTGGATATCTTGAATCCATAGGCATTGCCTCGTTGGCCTTTATTCATGTAATTTCCAAATGCCAAGACCACCTCCAGCAACTGCTTGAGGGCACCACTCTTAAACACCTCTTCTGAGCCAGAGCGGATAGCTTCAAAACAAAGCACACATGAACATTGGGTAAGACTTTCAATGATACTCATCATAAAGACACATTCCATAGCAGATACAACAGACTCGAGATGTCAGGGCAACTGATTACACTGACAGTGAACACCTTGAACTACAAGCCAAGGCATGAGGTATAGCTCCAATAGTTAAGAGACCCCACAGGCAGCTGTGGATTACTCTCCTTTCTCGACCTTTTCTGGGCTGACTCATCCTTAAGTATTTAAGAACACAGCACAGAAGTTCCACTTCCAAGTTCCTCAGCCAGCACTCCCTGTCTGGTGTTTCCAATGTTCCACTGACAGAGAACTGGTCACATCTGTGACACGGCTCAAGGCGCTGCAACACCCCAGTGCTCCGAAGGCTCTGATTCCAGCTTACACTCAGTAGCAGGGCTTTTTGGTAGCCTCAGCTACATCTCAAATATTTAACAGCCTCAACTCTACCCTTAGAAAAATCCATAAGGCCCTCTTACAAGAGGGCCAATTATGTGTTATTTGCTAGCAGTGGTCAGATTAGTCTCTGAGTTACACACATGGGGTCTAAAGCCCAGCCAAGCCCAGCCTAGCCGAAGAGCCCAGTGTCGGCCAGCAGGCCAAGTGCTGACCTTAACATGTTGAGAGGCTTCTAGTAAGAAAATCAGCAGGAGGGCACTTTTGCCTATGTGCACTTGATCCAACTTTGTAAGGGAGCAACAAGATACATGGCCCTCCCAGGCAGCCAGAGCCCAGCTTTTACCTTCCACTTTGGGCTTCACTTCTGCCACACGCTCTGCAAACTTCTTTTTGAAGTATAGCGACTGTAGCCTTTGCTGATAATGATTAATTCTGTAAAAGCAAGTACGGATTGATTAATGTTCCCTTAGTGTGTGAGCCCATCTGTGCTGAGTGACACAAGGTATGTGGGCCAAAGCCCCACCTTAGCACCAAACAAGAGGTGGCCAGCTGCTGTTGATGGCCATGCCACTCTTCCCTCAAAGTGATAGACACAGATGAAAAGGAGGAATAGTGGAAAGACTACTTACTGCAAATGCAGGGCAACTTTCCATGCTTCTCCCAAGTTTAACTCTTCACAAAATGTGGCTTTAGCAAACTACCAAGACTAGTCTTCAGTATCATCTCCTCACAGCATGCTGCCCTCACCACCCCCCCAAGCTCTTCTCCCTGTCCTCAGTTCCTTGTGCTGGTGGCAAGCTCTGCCTTCCCAGACAGTGACTAGAGAAACAGGGGCACACGAGCCTTTGATGACTGCTGCTGAGCTGCTATTGTTGCTGGGGGTTCCACTGGGATTCTCTTGACCTGCCTGGGGTGGATGCATTGGTCCAGCAGGACTAGCTATTGGGCTCTTCTCAAACCGCTACACAATTCAGCAAACCTGGTGTGCAGCACAGACGCTCGCCTTTAATTCCCATCCCCCAAGTCTCCTGTTATCAGGAGATGGAAGAGCGCCTGTCCCATTCCCTTCCCTCCACCTCCTCCAGCACAATGCTCTGGGTGCTTGGTAAGGGGTGGCTGTTTCTGATGGTCCTTGCTTATCTAGACTGAGGGTGACCGGGTGCACCTGTCAACATTTCAGAGTCAACCTTTGTTCAACTGCAGCATACAAAATGGCAAATTGTGAAGAAACAACAGCAACAACACAGTGAGGCTGCACATGGCAGGGATGGAATGTAAGCACCACATTCCTCAGGGCTGCATTCACTGGCTTTTGGCACTGTGAGGAACTCTGCCCTGAGGTCACGGGCTTCAGAACCATGGGTCCTTCTCCAATGCACAATAAGCTTGCTGCGCCTTGCCTGGCAGAGACAGCTCACATGCCAACCTAACTGCACGGTAATGGCTGCTGGGCTCTCAGAGTGCCCAAGACTCTACTAGAGGTGTGTCTGAGTCAACTGGTGAGGTCTGCATTTGTCACAATTTGACATCCAGAACCTGGCCACTCAGTTATGGGAGTTTGAGGTTGACAGCTTAGAGTCTGTGTCCTCTCCTTCTATTCTATCAGAACTTGAAGTGCAAAGGTACAAGGAGGTGTGAGATTCTACTGCAAGAAATCAAATGGCAGTGACTGGAACAAGGAAAATCTAGGATCTAAGTCAAGGCACATAACGACGGAGGTCCAGAAACTGAGAGTGCTGTAGAGAAACCGTGGCCCTGGCTCACCCACAGATTAGAACTCACGAAAGCGAAACAATCAAATTCCACACAGCTCAGAATTGGGAACAAACATTTAGAATCACAAACTGTTTTAAGGTAAGCAAGTCAAATGGCCCATGCAATTGAACCTACACTAAAGGCTTAGTAAGGTAAGGGCTTTGTTTACTCACCGGCTCATCTCAAAAAGGAACCTGTCAGCCTTAGCCATCCGGTCCAATTCGTGTTTGTGTTCCTCTAGTAGGTCTATATCACTTTTTTCAGGAACAAACTTCAAAAGCTAAAAGCAGACATTAAAATCAAAATTCATAACTTACATTTCTGTAGAACATTTTCACACTTTTAGCTCATTTGTGCCAAGATGAAATTTTTTAACTTTTGCATTATAAATTCTGCTCACAGGTAACTCAGATATAATGGGAATGGTTAAATATTTACATTTTTACTTGAAACTAGTCAGGTTGGCTGCTCATTCGGGCACCTAATTTCTACAGCCTCTCAAGCAAGACCTGCCGATGTCCTCTCTAGCCCCCTTTGCAGAGAGACTTCAGAGACACAATCCTTGTGGGAAAAGGTTACAACTGAGGATGGCAATGAAGCAGCTGACTAGAGTACAGCGGGAGCTGTGTGCAGGTCAGAAATAGAAGCCTCGTCTCCTAGCTCTGTGCCTTTTCCTGTTAAGTCATGACTGAATGAAAAATTCCACTGTGGTTTCCATCCAATTGATTAATTCATGTAGAATTGAATAAGATAAATACAATGAGATCTGACATTTTTGATTCCATATTTCATTTTGAAAGATGAAATAAGCAGAGCATAAGAAGAAATAGCAACAGAGGGCTAGGGAGATAGCTCAGGTGTACAAGTTCCTGCCTCATAAGCACAAGGTCCTGAGTTCAATCCCTGATACCAACAAAAATAAAAAAAAAAAGGAGGAAGAAAGAGCAATAATAATTAAAGTGGGATTGTGGCACATGCCCATAAACCCAGCACTTCAGAGGATGAGGCAGAAGGATCCTTACAAGTTCAAGACCATCCTGGACTACAAAGAAAGCTTAAGGCCACCCTGAACTTCCTAGTGAGATCCTGTCTCAAAAAGGAAAAAAAACAAAAAACTGCAAAAAGTACTTGTGAATGTGTCTGATTTCCTTTCAAGATCATTTGTTCATTAGACAAATGGATTTTAAACCTGAAAGAGATCTATTCTATTGTAACAGCAAGGTATGCATGTGAGACTGTCCTTAGGAAAAAAGCAGAAATGGAGAAAAACAGTACTAAAGGGACGAGGCCAGAACCAGTGGAGGAGGCTATGCTGGCACAGCCAGAGCCAGGGACCATGGGAGCCACAGCTTTAGGGAGGTGAGGAAGAGGATGATAAATGAATAGGAAGTGGGTGAAGACAAGTTTTCAAAAACTTCATCTGTGCTGGAAAAAGAGAAGACAACAGCTGGGGTGTGTGTGTGTTTGTGTGTATGCATGTGCACATACACATTACAGGTTCAGACTACGACAGTCAGCAGGACAAGGACTGAGACCCAGGACAGGTCAGCAATGCAGGTCCTGAGTAGTAAGGAGGCACAGGGCCAGAGGAGAGGTGGACAGCCCCATCCTCTGAATGAAAGAGGAGACAGCAGAAGCCTGCTGGTGGGTTAGCGCCTATATGTTTCAGTTATGTTCAAATGTGTGTTCTTTCTCAGTGTGGAAGGAAAAGAAGGTAGTGGGACAAGAGGAAGGGAAGAGGAGAGGGAGAAAAAGGTTTGGGCTTTTCTCCATCAGTCTGAACTCCTGCTTAGTGGGCAAGAGAACTCAGTGCCAGTCTCAGGGGTCCTTCTGGCAACCTGCACAGCCTGTCTCACCTATGTACTTGTTTCATGTATAATGAAAACAGCAAGAGGCACGTGCCCAAGGCTCTGAACACTCACAGAAGTGCTGAGTGAGGCACTGGGCTCTAAGAGAGAGGGGAGTTGGGGAGGCTCTGGAACAGGCAGGAAGAGATGATCCCAAAAAACAGGAGCACACACCTCATCTGCAGCTTGAGCTCCGCGCTGCAAGCAGCACAACAGGAAGAGGGAGATAAGCCCTGAATGCAAATCACAAATGAGAAAGACAGGCTGGCATCAAAACCTGTCTAGGAAGAGTGGGGCATAGAATAAAGGGGAGAAGAGGAAGAAAAGTAAAATATGGGAGAAAGAAAGAGCGTGGGAGCTAAGCAGATCTCACAGAATTATCAGGAGAGACCAGGTCAAAATATTTCTTGGCCAGATTCTGCGTCAGTAGACAGATTTTCTTACTTGTGTTTATTTGAAATATGTTCTATTTGCACTGTGAGTGCTTTTGGCAAGATTTTGGAATCCTTTCCCTCAAGGAGGAATTTTGCTGGATGCAGTTTCACAGTACACAGATCTTGTGGAATTTTAAATATATGACCCTGTCGATAGGGCCTAAGGACAGCAGTACCACAGCAGCTTCCACATAGTCCTTCACTCCAGGTTAGCAGCTGGAAGGCAGGGTCACCTGGAACCAGACAGGGATGAAGAGAGCTGGCGTCACTGTCCCAGGCCAGCAGTGGTTGTGACTGGAGAATTATGAGGGAGAGAAGACTGTGGAGTGCTAGAACACACTCTAGGAAGGTGGGGATGCTGTTAAGCCATCCATGTGGAGCACCATGGAGCCCTATGATGCAGTGATTAACCACTCCAACAAATCAAATCTTTAGTGGACAACATGAATGGTGTTTCTGCTGCTATGTATGCAGGTCTTCACCCAGGATGACTCCAGCTGTAGGTCCATGGGGCATGACACAATATAAATAACTCCTTTCTGCTTTGTGTCTGAGGCCTCCAAGGCCATCAGTGAGGACCACAGAAAATGCACACGAAGAGACAGGTTCTCTCCCTAAAAGACCTCACTCACAAACTAGACCATGGTTACAAGTGCAAAACACACTTGCTTTCTGCTCTAGGAGCTGGGCATGATTCAGATGAGACCCTGCATTTGGCCTGGAACCATGGCCTCTTGTACCTATAGTCAACCTTAAGTGGATATGGCTCAGACAAGAGACTCTGATTCTATCCCCTAGACAATGAGACGGGAAGAGAGAACAGTCTTAGAGCATTCTGTG
This sequence comes from Ctenomys sociabilis, assembly GCA_004027165.1. NCBI lineage: Eukaryota > Metazoa > Chordata > Mammalia > Rodentia > Ctenomyidae > Ctenomys > Ctenomys sociabilis. The sequence goes on from PVKA01001780.1 coordinate 26,062, forward strand.
CATGTTACCACAGAGCTCAGAAAAATACAGGCCTGGGCAGGGGATCGAGATAGGCGACAAGCTCGGGAACAACGTATAGTGCAACAACACTGTCACTCAGGACAACTGAACAAAACTGCCAGAATGGCTAAGCAGAGGTGCTATAGAAACACTACAAAGAGGGATGGAACACAAGAAGAGACTGCCTACTTGGCTATGGATAATAAAATTCAGCTGGGGATAAGGATGTATGGTATGTAAAAATTCCATTCCATTTATTGGATCTACTATTGTTTATGACAGAAGAAAATGACATACTTGAACTTAGCCCCAAGAATCTGGTAATTCACCTCATGACACATGGGTAGTTACGATAAGTAATGCTGTGGTTTAATGGTGGCTTTTGCACTTGTGGGAATGATAAGCCAAGACCCAGACACAAATCATATTAAGAATTTAGTAATGAATCAGTTTATGTAGTACAGTTTGTAATTGCAGAGCTAGTATGATTCTCAGCATTTCTGTGAAACATGTATTTTCTACAAGAGGTAGTATACTTATATGAGCTACTAAAAGAAAATATTTAATTGTAGCTTTAGGGACAGGATCTAGCGGTCAAAGGCTTTGATAAAGTTGTGACTCCTTTCAGCAGTCATTTTGAGAAACAATGAGAAAACCACGTCATGACGTTTCTCAAAAGAGCCATGGGAAACCGTGGTTCAATCTGCTCAATTCAGAGGTACAGAATTATTATTAGCAATAACCAGATTTTTCTCAATATCCTTTCCGTGCTGAAAGATGGCATTCAGACTCCAATAAATGTCTGGCAGTTCACCTGTTCCAACATGTCCTTGGGGAGATCTTCCTGCTCATCCATTGTTAGAATTGCCCGCTTGATCTCATCATTGGATAATTTCAACCTGGAGAAAGAATATGTTAATACATTGTTACTAACCTTGGTATGAACATTACATTTTAATACAAGATAACTTGTTTTGCTGCCCCAGCTGCAATTTTCAAGCAAGACGTTTCACAAAATCTCTCAGTGAATGCTTACTTCCTGACAAAATAGTATTTTGAAACTGAAAATAAGGTGTTGAACCTGCTTTAACATTGTTTTAGGGCTTTGTAATGCTCTAAAGACACAGAACAAAGCTGCTGTGTTCTACTATTTAGTTTCCTAAAGCACAGGATTAGAGGGCTAGAACTAGGAAAGGCACTCACACACAGCCATCTTCATCTACATAGGGTACCCATGAATTGTACGTGGGATGAGAGAACTCCTGAGATGATATGTCTAGAGCATTTTGCAATCAAGTTACAATGCATTTTGAGAATATTAAAACTTGCATGTTACAGCTAATGAGCTAACCAAATTAATATGCAAAATAAAATATATCTATAATTCATAGCTGAAGAACTGTCACATATTATTAAACTGTCTTCTCCTTTAACAGATAGAGAAACTGAGGCTCAGAATGGTCAAGTGATCTGCCTGAGGTTAAACACAGGAAGTGACAGTACCCATAAACTCAGGCTCTCCTGTGACTGCTCCTCCTCAATTAGAAAACAAAAACAAAACACAAATATTTCTTATCTAGTTAATATGTCACAGGGAAGGATTTAGACAAAAATAAAAATCTGTTTTCCCATTTTTCTGTCCACCATAAACTTAAATGAATTATTAATTCAATTAGGGACCTGTGCCTTGAAGAGAATAAACAATTGACTAGAAAACATATAGGTTACAAAATTAAAATACACTTAGCTCTGGGATTTCAGGCAGGCACCCCAAGCCTGGCTTCACAGCCTGCATCCTAATAAACTACACTAACACAGCATCTCAGGCTCACTGATGTGTTCCTCTAAGGCATATGCTCTCCAAGAGTAACACTTAGGATTGAAGCTGAAGGCAGGAAGGCACAGTAAAGAGCAAGATGTGGACACATTACATGGAACTTTTGAAGATAGGGGTTTTAGTGTCAGCTATTATTTTGACACCACAAGGTCAGTGAAACCTTGAAATTCCTTTTTTAAAAAGCCTCAGTTTCCTCATCTGTAAAAGAGGAATAATAACTACATCAAAAAATGAAGGAATTGTGTGCAGAGGCATATACATATCAGACAGAGTTAACCAGTCCATGTGAAGCATTTACTGGCCACAGGAAGGACTCCATAAAGTACATATAAACTTGATCAGGCATTCTCTACCAGAAAAAGTAGTGGTAATTTTGTGACCATTAATCAAGAGATTAATGGTCCCTCTCACATTAGGTCTGGAAGGTTTGAAAAGACTGAGTATACTTATGAGAAGTGATCAAAAATATGGTGAAGGTTGCTGCTGGAAAGACAGGCTCATTAAAGCAGCAGTGTCTGCATCCACCTTGTTAAGTGAATCTGCCACCATGTGATTTCTGTGCTTTCTCTTCTCCACAGTCAAATCACCAGAGAAGATGAACATTTTGAACCAATTTGCACAACTGAAGAAGCCACAACAGTACAATGAAGACACTCACAAAAAGGACTTTCAGAACTACTTCAAAAAGTGGCAAGAATGATGGGATAAGTGTTCAAAGTGAGGTGGATGATTTTGAGGCAAATGAACAGCAGCGACGCGTCTTTGACATTACTAAGGTCCTATAGTAAACTCTGACTGCACTTTTAGATCATCTGCTATGCACAGCAGCCAGGAGAACACCATCCTGCCTACGGTAATGAGGAAGATGTATCCTGTCTCCTCCACAGTGGCTTCACAGCCCCTGAGCTATGGAGAGCAACCACTGTACCAGTAGACTTGTCCAGCTGACTTCAGTAATTCCTGAGACAACTAAGAGCCTCATGAACGTCTCTTCCTGATCACTGCAACAGTAAATCCCCAGGATTCAATGGAGTGACTCTGCTGTGCTGGCCTGCGCAAAGCAGGCAGTAGAGGAAAGAATATCATCACCAAAAGTCCAACTGCACAGGCTGGGCAGCCCAGGGCCACATGCCACAGGCTGATGTGTCAACCTGAGGACAGCACTGTGGCACAGCCTTTGGAAGCCAAGGAAAGCAACGTGAGTGGAAGGCTGAGACTGCCACATGGGGAGCCAGCTAGTAGGGAAACATCTATCATCAGCATAGAAGAGATCAGCCTATAAGAAAAAAATGAGTTTGTAGCCTTTGCACATCAACTTAAAGCAACCCATTTCATGGTGTAGTTCTGTGGAGCTCTCTGTTTCACATTTAGAAGAAAATGCGTTGAAAATCATAGTGAGAACAATACTTGAAGTATCAGATTTGCCTCTCTCTAGCTCCCCATATGGAGTACAGAACTTCATGCTTTTGAAATTGTATATATTTATGTTCTTCAACTCCCAGAGGCTGTCTGTACTAAACACTAGCTCTAACTCATAACAATTCTGCTTTCTGTTAATGTGGCCCACAAAGAGACTGGAGACACTAATGGCTGGTACTTAAGAAAATCTACCTGTCAACCTACCGCCAGGCACGTGGCCTGCTGGATCAGACAAAGGAAACCTTATCCAGGGAAAAGGAGAGCAGGGTACCCCGCCTCCTGGGATGCTTCTATAGGTTGCAGAATTCTTAGTATCGTCTGTCATCCACAGAATGAGTCTCTAATCTCTGTAATTTAAGGACTCGACCAACTCTAGTCTTTTATTGCTTTTAAAGCTTGGCAGTGTTCTGCTGAGTTAGAGGGTGACAATGTTTAAGACATTTAGTTCAGCTACCTTTACAAGGCAGGAAACAAACCAGTCATCTTTAAAAAGCCTTTAATTTTACCTTGTTCAACTTGTGTATTTAAAAATTTTGTTTAGAAAATTGGAACATCTAGGAGTAATTCAAATAAGGATGGATGGCTAGACTGCTTTGATGGATTTAAGCCAAACCCCGTTTTAAAGTAGCATTTGGTGCTTTATGACACCCCAGCTGCCATGTCAAGTGAGTATTTGGAGAAAAACAATGGCAGAACACTTCATTAAAGTGTATTTTATGGGTTCATTTTGCAGTTTAAACTTGCTTCCAAGTTTCTTTTTTTTTTTCTTTTTTTGTAGGGAGAAGGTTGTTTGGGGGAATTAAAGTTGAATCTTAGATTGGTGTGTGCCACCCAAATACATATAGTTGGGAAGCTACTTACTCTGCTGAGGGCCTATCAGAATAACATATTTATTAAATTTGATTTTAAGAGATAGTCTAATGGGTATGAAGCAAGTTCTTAACAGATTCAGAGGTGTGTCACATCCATTCCACTTTCCCCACACTTTTCTGAAAGGCATAGTAGTTGGGTTCTGGAACTCCTCACTCAATTCACATGTCCTCTGTCCTTTTTGAGGAGTTCAAATTATTTTGACCCCACACACTGTAAGTACCCAGTCTACTACACATGCACAAGGAGAACTGCCTGTCTGCTTGCCCAAGATAAGGCTGAGGCAGGCCCCATTTAGCCAAGACCTGTAACTTCTGTAACACATGAGAAGCTTTTTTTTTTAATTTTATTTTTATTTTTATTTTTCTCCATTTATTTTTATTTTATTGAAATACAAATGTCAATCAGACAGTTTCAAAACACCTTAACCATACAGAGTCGATGAATTAATATACTGCAAAGTGTTTTCATAACGTTTTGGTATTGTACAAGGTGCATACATGATATTATATTTACAGGTTTTTTTTTATAGCTGAATTATATCAAAGATTCAATAATTATTTACCTAGTGGATAACCATCACATGAGAAGCTTTAAAGGCAAACCAAACACTGAGACCCAGGTGCTTATGAGAACATTGCCCAGGAATAGGCTTTCATTATAGCCAGTGTTAGCTTATGAGCTGCTGTAAAATAAATCCCTAGCTGGCAAGGTAAGAAACAGAGAGGGTCACCAACTTTGAGAATGAAGCCAGCAGGGAAGAAAGGGGATATAAGTATGGAATGACATCATCTTTGAAACATGACTATTCTTTGTCCCCAACATTAATTCAGGCCCAAGTCCTACCAGGGGTTGTTTCCTCTCAGTTCTGTCCCTCCTCAGGTCTCAACAGAAGAAGGACCTGAGGTTCCCTTTGTGTCCAGATTATGACTCCTTCCAACTCATCTATAAACTCCTGAGAGTAAATGCTGAAACACATTAAAACAAATACTGTTTGCCTCCTGAACAAATAGCACCACTTCCTGATCCCATGGACACAAAGTCACCAATTGAACAGCTACCACGTGGCAGCCCCTGCCCAGAGCTTTGGGCATCTCACAAGCCCACTGTAAAACTAAGACTTTCCTAGTTCCATTTCTTTTTTATAGAAGAGGCAGCTAGGACTTGGCCCTGGCTGACACATGCCCTTATAAAGGCACAAGTCAGGAATCTCAGGCTCTGCTGCCGGGCTCTCCCCTCCTGCGAGGGCTCTCCAATAGGGTTCCAAACCTCCTTGGAGCTGCTTCCCTGGCCCCTGTTGATGGCACTGTGGTTGCCCTTCAGGACCTGCTCTCTCTCATAAACTGTGACATTTCTCTCGCTGGCTGGACTTCCTGTGTCCTTTGAGTCAGATTCTTGTAATCCTGGAATTGTTTGTTTTCTTATCTGTAGAGAATTTTCCTCTCCACTTAGCCTTGAGTTTTTAAAAGAAGTAACACCATCTTACACTTTGGTAAATCCTACTGGATCCAGCACAGCACTAGACAAATATATGCTCCACAGAAGTGACCAAGAAAAAGGCATCAAATAGGCCTTTATCCATCTTGTCTCTCTTTGAGCCTCTACCTCCTTTCTGTGCACAGTAATGAGTGAATTCACAATGAAAAGAGATGAACAAAAAATTCCTCACTGGATTAGAAACTAAATAAAATACAAATTAAAATTAAATCAGCCTGATTTCTTTTACCTTCATCACAGCAGATCCCAGATGTCAGCTATGTGCTTTCCTGACAATAAAACCAATGGCCAAGCAAAAAAGACATGGTCCTGAGTCCTCTGTAGAAAGTCTGTAACCCAATCAATGGGACACCAATATCAAGGGGAACTCAAAATTACTGTGCTACTCATGATGCTTACTGTGGTAACACCTGTCTATTGAACTGGACTTTAATAGGTAATCTAACAGTACAAGTTCTTAAAATTGTCTTTCAGAGAGGGTTTAGACACATACAAATTTTAAGTCACCTTATACTCTGTTACTTTTGAGGTGACATGGAATTATATACCACAAATATGAAATAATTCCTTCAACAATCAAATGGGAAATTTGCCAGGAATTGGTGTAACCTTATCTATAATGAGTGTAATTACCCTGGCAAGTACTTAGCACTGGGAATATTCTATGAGGAACTAGGTCACAGTTTTTACTGTACAAGCATTTCAACACTATAGAAATCCAGAGTGATAGTTCCCTTTGTCAAATGCATTAAAGTGCTTAAATGCTGGAAAAGCACTAAGTATTAGGAGAAATTCTCACATTTACCAAAAAACACAATTTTTCCCAAATCTTTACTTAATTCTTCAGTTAAAAATGTTATTTTTAAGAAGGCAACAAATCAGATACATTGTAGAAGATAAACAAGATTCCTAAATTATTTGTTATTGTGTCTTCTTAATACAGATATCTTCTCTAATCCAACAATGACTCATGGAGCAAAAGTTAGAATAAATTCAGAGTCTGACCATTTACATAGCTTCCAGCTAGAGGAGGGTGAAATGTTAACAGGGCAGTTCATGTTACCTTACAAGCTGCATTAAAATTCAGGGGTCTCACTAAGGCTCAATTTATCTTTTACTAAAAGAAACATCTGCTCCCTAAAGTAATATATATATCTGGCCAACAATCAAACTTCCATGCTGAAAACCAAGCAGCAGCTCTTTGTGTTAAAAGAAACTCAGTCTCAGACCACTTAAGTAACAATGTCTACTGCTTTCCCTCCTAGCCTCCTTGGAAGACTTTAACAGCCTCACTGCACATACAGCACTCCTTCAGAGTGCCTGTGGTCTCTGAAGCTGCAACATTCAGCATTCTTTGTATCTTCGTGCTCCTTATAAGCACAGGTTCCTTTGTTTAATGTTAAAGTCCCTTTTAGAGAAATCAAATACAGAAAAGCTACTTGCAATGCCCAGGATGACCTGACAGTGTTGCCTGAAGCTGCAATCAGACTCCAGGCCCATAATTTCCTTTCTTTTTTTCAAGTTCCAAGGCAGTGATGGTTCACTAGCTATGAGAAAGATTGCTGAATAGCGTGGAGCCAGGCAAATTAACATTTCACTGATGTTTGAGATTTATATCTTTTTAGCAATAAAAATGTCCCTTGACAGCATGAAATCATAAACTATAAAAGGTGATATTAAAAAGCAAAATACAACAAGGAACTATCACCATAAGTCCTGAGTCTGTGACTGTTAGTGAAAGACTTAAATGTTTCTACTGCCAAGAAGTATAAATAAAAGACAACTCCATTTTACAAGCCTTGGAAGAAAACATTGATTGAGTATATTCTACTTTTACATTAAGAAATCTGAGGAAATCAAGCCTCATAAGAGGTTTCCAGCTCTGATAGAAGCTACTAGGGAAAGTAAACACCAAGAATTCTCCTTACCCAAAACGTAGGGGACCCAAAGATTTGTCCCTCAGTGTGGTTCTTTTAAAATCAGTCAGGGGAATCAGTGGTTCAGGGTACAAGATGATCTATGTCCCTAAGTCACCAGTGAGAGTTAATGACAAGGAGACAGTCTGGCCCAAGAGACAATGAAAACACAGTACACAGCATTCAGGGCAGAAAAATGTGTTTTTGAGTCACATTGGTCCTTCTAGAATGTTGATTCAATACTAACAATACCTTGACAGAAGGATGTTGCAATTCTGGGCTCTACGACCATCAATCACTGAGAGCTCTTTGACTTTCAGCTTGGAACTCAGTGTGTCATCAATGGCATCTGCTTCTTTCTGTAGAGAGCACAGAAGAAATCCATTAAAGTCTAACAATGACTTTCAGACTTCAGACCCAAGAATGTTCGATTCCATGATCCATTCACACATGTACGTGCATGCACGTACACGCAAGCCAAGCAGAGATGGTGTGGAGGGGAGTGTAGCAAGGTGGTGAGGCTGAAGAAAGGCTACCATATACTTGGCAAAGAGAAACACTAGTAAGAAAAGCTGACTACCCACATTTGAAAAAGCATCATTTGAAAGAACAAAGGGCTTCCAAGTTGGAGATGCTAAGTGTTCATAAATTATCAGTGACCTGTCCTGTTGTTCCCTGAATCCGTATACACAGCAGACAGAAGAGCTGTCACTATGAATCAAACTCAGCAGAGGTTTGCCATTGCTGGCCCAGCCATTTGCAGAGCCTGGCCACCTCAGAACTGTTTGTACCCTGAACACTCAAGAAAAGCAACATAAGAAGGCTTCTCAAATATTGTGTGTAAACAGGAAGTTCCCAGGTGAGAGCTATCTTGCATTACCTGAAGCCCAATGGGGACAGGGCAGCACAGAACTAGTTCAGTTACATGAGTTAACACTACTGGCACATCCTACTGCTGTGCTGAGCAATGATGGCCGCTGTACTTACAGTGCAACAGGCATAAGACAACTATGCACAAAATTCTTAACTGCATACTAGAGATCTTATAACAACAAGTTCAAGGTGAAAACACAGTCTAACTTGACAAATAGGAAGACTGCTTTTATTAGCTATCAGGACCAATTAACAGTGAATTATGGCATTTACAAATGTAAGTAACCCACAGAATTACAGAACTACATGATAATTTGAAAACAAAAGCAACATGGAACTTATAATAGGACGCATCATGGGATCAAAAGTATGTTGTCTCCTGTGCTGAGATTTCAAGTGTATCTATATCGCTGCCATTAAGAGTTGAAATCCAATGTGGAACTGTACTATCTAACTACTAACAATAACAACAAAAAAGCTAATTCAGAAATTTCAAGCTCAGAGTGAGCTAAGGAGTGTACCATAAAAGACATACGTAATAGCAGACTTACCTGCCTGGAGTTCACAGAGAAATCCTACAGCCATGGTAGAGGCATGGAAAAGGCAAACCAGATACATGCCATTCAGAAGTCATAGCAACAATAGGGGAAGTCAAAACAGTCAGGGGAATCAGTGGTTCAGGGTACAAGATGATCTATGTCCCTAAGTCACCAGTGAGAGTTAATGACAAGGAGACAGTCTGGCCCAAGAGACAATGAAAACACAGTACACAGCATTCAGGGCAGAGAAGGAAATTTACTCTTCACAATTTTCAGTGGTGGCAAATCAAATTTAGAAATGTGCTTAGCACATCCTAGAAAGATCCCAGCTGGAAAATCAACAGATTCTCTCAGAAAAGGAAAGGAAAGGAAAGGAAAGGAAAGGAAAGGAAAGGAAAGGAAAGGAAAGGAAAGGAAAGGAAAGGAAAGGAAAGGAAAGGAAAGGAAAGGAAAGGAAAGGAAAGGAAAACTGCTTGGCTTCATTTAACACATTGATCTTTAGTTAAAGCAAAAGCATGTTAATTATGTTCTTCACTGAAGAAAACTTTTTCCATTGTTACATGCTACCAAAAAAATGTTTTTTTGTTGTTCTTGCCATTAACAATCTCCTACCTTCAGGTATCACTAGAAAGAATTAAGAGAAGTGGAACACCCCAGAGGGTCCAGACATGGCCTGCAGGTGATGTGGTGGGTGTGAGGGAAAAGAGAACAGGGAACTGAGGCAATAGGTGCAGTGATTCATGGTGTCTAAACTGCTGCAGAGCTATTCAAGTACACAAGCCTCTTGAACTTCTTTTTAGAACAGAGTTGGGGTCAAGGGGAAGAAGTAATTGACACATTAGAAGAAAGTAACAGCTTCCGATGCATATTTTTGCAATGCTGAATGAATAAAAGCTTTGGTGTGCAAAACCCATCCCAGCCCTAGGACAACAGCTTGTACCACCAGATTGCCTAGCATTTGCTCAGCAGATTCCTTCAGGTCTCAATAGCATTGCCAGGGCCAATTTCACACTGGTGAGCTGCTCACATCATTTTCCTGGTGGGAAACAGGACGTGTCCTCCTCTGCCCTGCCCATTCAGGCAGGACTGCTTTCCTTGCATGGCATATAAAGAACAAGTTAATAGGCACAAGAAACTTTTCCTACCCTCTGATATCCCACTTTTCCTTTGTCTCTATTATAATTGTCAAACTGTCTACTCTGACCTTCTTTGGAACAGTAAAAACAGTTTCCTTTCCGGTGCAGAAAAACCTACGGTGGAAGGAACTCCATGAGATGGTTTTGGTTTTTCTTTTGCTTCTCTTAAAGGGTACTATATGAATTTAAATCCCGCCTTCAAAGAAGAAATTTTTATTAAGCTCACTGGCAAATCTTGTTTCAACTATAAGGAAACTAAGCCTTTGACCTCTAGCACAGGTTCTAGATGGGGCTTGGTGCAGTTTCTCTTATCTGCACAATGGTGTTGACAGCTGGATTATGATTGTAGGATTAAATGTGATGCTGCATGTAAAGCATCTACACAGTATCCGACACACATTTATGAGCTCAATACTTGGAATTAAATGATACAATTATTTTATTCCTCAGTTTCTCAGCTGAGGTGTAGAAGAGCTAGTCAAGAGCTCCCATTGGTAAACTCCAACAGCAGTAAGCATAGCAGCTGAAAGCTCAGTAACTCACTGATCTGTCTGGAGGTAAGGATGAAAAATGCTATTGGGAGATAGCTCAGTGGTCTAAGCACCTGCCATCTGAGTGTCTGCCTGGCAAGTGTAAAGGTGTCAGTTTGATTCCCAGTACCAAACAAACAAAAACACCTCTGGTTTAACTCTTACCACATAGCCAGCCCAGTTACAGAACATAGCCCAGCCTCACATGTTGGTCTGAAGAAAGCAACTAGTCACAATTTTTTCTTCTGCTTTCATATGCCAAGGCTAAGGACTAAGAATATTGAAATAAATATCCTAAATAATATAATTTTTATATATACAAATAAGATTATAGAATAACTGTGAAGAGACTAAAAAAGGAAAATGCTTTGACCACTTAGTAAAGATACTCCTGAATGTTTTAAAAGGGACCCTCCCATGGCTTAATATTACATATCAGCATCAATGAATTCTGGGGATGAGGCAGTAGTTATCTTTCATTCACTAAATCAAAGAAAGGCTTTGCAATATCATACTAGGTGCTGACAATAGGACCCCAAAAGCAGGTTGTCCTGAAGAGAAAAGCAAGATGGAGAAAGAACCCACGAGCTGGCACAATGCTATTCTGGAGCTTGGACTCCCTTAGTAGGTGTACTACCATCAGCTCACCTGCACTGCTAACTGCACGGCCAGGCAGGAATGAACTTACAGCAGGGCAGGATGAAAATTCCCCATAAAACAGACATCACCTTGTTTAACTGTATGTGAAATAATACTACTATGCAATGTGTACATTCACATTATGTATTAAAATAAACCTCTTGTGGGTGACTTAGAAATCATGTATAATGTAGATTCAATGGAGAAAAAGGTTCCTGTGTTGAAGAAATTGACTTTCAAATGAACTTCTGGAATGCAAACAGGAGAATAATGGCACGCTATTAAATTCCATTTCAAGTGGTACATAAGCTTACATAATCAGCTCTCCACACTTTTTGATATATACACTAAAAAAAAATCTGAGTAAGAGTGGCCATGTTCTTAAAACTGGATTTAAAGAAAATCCTCTACAAAGTCTGGTGTTCATAATGAGTAAAACCATGGACAAAGCACAAAGAGAAACTAAGACTTAGGCCACTTTTGTAGTCTTCAATGTGTCACCTGTTTGGAGACTAAGTTCACATTAAGTTATATTTTTATTACTGTAGTATAAGAAATAAAATTCCCTCCAGAGTTAGGAGTATTAAACAACAAAAAGTACATCTTGAGAACTGAATCTTAAGGTTAGTAAGATTAGGAACTGTGTATATCATACTCACCACCAAAAGTATAATGCATACTTAATATTGACCATCATCTTACAGTCCATATTAAGATTATCTACACATTTTTCATCTTTGTTTTTGTACTACAAGTAACATGGTGAGCCTGTGGAAATAGCTTTATGTATTTGAATAATATAAATATCTGATTATAATGATATTTCTCAAATATCTTTGTATAATAGGTATGTAAATGTAGACATAAATATGTGCCTATGTTCACGCACATATACATGTTTATATCTACATGCATGTTATATATATTACTGTCATTCCTCATTTAAATTTTATGGGTCAGGACTCAAGTGTCAGGGGCTGGGGACCTAGCTTAGTGGTCTAAATGCCTGCCTGGCAAGTGCAAGGACCCAGGTTCGATCCCTGGTACTGTATGCCGTGCGGGCCACCAAAACCAGGAATGGTGGTGCATGCCCCTGTAATCTCAGCACTAAAGGGAGGCTAAGACAAGAGGATCACTAGGAGTCTGAGCTGCATAATGAGACCCTGTACTAAATAAATAAATAAATTTAAATTGTACTAGTCTGACATTGTAATTTCTAAAAAGCACTGTGTAGTGTTCTTACTATAGATGTGCAGGTAATGGTATTCATGTATTCTTTTGCTGCTCTGAAAACTGATTAAAAAGTAAATGGCCTGAAGTTCAGAGGGTTTTGATCAGGGTTTCATCACTCTGGAGGGAGGAGAAAGGAGACACCATGGAAAGAACAGGTTCCCAGTGTTCATTTGGGAGTAGAAAGTGGGGTGATGATTGCAGAACACACTGCCAAGATGGGAAAACGTGTAGTCCTCACCACTGCCAACAGGAGGCGAGGGGCCGTTCAGCGGGCACTGCTTGCTTTCCTGCACCCTACAGATTCCATGTAGTATCTCCATTTTTTTATTTTCTGGTTTTCAACGTTTAGTAAATTCAATAAAATGGTTCAAATTGCCCTCATCTGGCAAATATATGCATTTTATACACACACACACACACACACACACACACACACACACACACAATTTTCATCTAAGTGGCTTATATTAAAACAGGAAATACACTTAAATTATGCTGAGCAGGTGTGTCACAGTTCTCCAGGAAATGTCGCTGAAGATGTTCACAAATCATCCCATTTCACCCCACACAGCAGTCTGCTGAGGGTTAGGCATGGCTGAAGTGCTCTGGCCTACCCTGCAGTCTGCTGAGGGTTAGGCACAGCTGAAGTACTCTGGCCTACCCTGATGAATGACTGCTGATGACTTTGTGCTGTTTGCTTGGAGACTGTTATCCAGCTGCTGGGATCTCTGCAATCCCATCTCTAACAGCTCCTGAGAATTGCCCATGTATTTGTCCCAAAGTGCTTTGGCAGCATGCTTCTGTTACCTTCTGCTGAAGCCCAATTAATTATGAGTCTTGTAAACTTTGGTCTTTCCACCACCTGCCTTCATAACAAACTCAGCCCACATGCTCAGACTTGAATACATCATTTGCAATAACTGCTGCTTTCCCTTCCTTTAATGGGCTTCTCTAAGTTCCCAAATCCTCATCTAAGAGATCTGGTATGGATCTGGATCAGGATCAGCAACTGAAAATGGAGTGGGCAAGCAAGGGAACAGGTGACCAGGTCAGAAGATTATCTGAATTTCGAGGAAATTTGTTAAAATTCCTCTAAGTTCATGCTGAGGGCCAGGGATACCTTCTGGGGTGGGTACAGGGAGACAGACAGACATGTGGCATCCCATTAAGAATGAGTCTGGCTAGAGAACCTGTGGGATGATGTCTTTAAATGCATGCACTGCTTGTCCTTTGTAGGATCAGGTGTCTTGCTTTCTTTTTCCTGCTGGTCTTTTATTTGGTGTGCATAACCCTGCACAGGCTGCCACCTTACTTACGGACGGGACCAGTGGAGGCTCTTGTCTCAGGCTTGTGTCTCTGGAAGGCAATCACCTTTATTTTCATACACTATTAAACCAGCTAAAAAGCACTGGAGAGAAGCTTGGCTTCTTGTAGGGTAGAATATTCTGACTAAATAGTACCCTTGCAACCTATTTCAGATGCAACACAGGTCACTGTGAAAGTCTAAACATATACTCCTTTTGCTTTTGTTTCTCTTCAGCCCCAGGTTCCTCCTTGGTACCTGGGATTTCTCTTCTGTGACATTTTTCCTTGGGAACAAAGTCAGTGCCCTGGTGAGAAAGCAGGCATTTAGCTGCACCGTGGGTGTGGAGAAGGCCTCCAGTGCAGCTCAAGGAGAGCAGCTATGGAGCTGCCCACACTGTCTTTGTGAGACACAAGATGCTCTCCTCACTGCTTTGCTCTTCGAGTCTCCTGTTCCTGGTCTGCTTTTCCATTTCCCAGAGCCAGGGCCCTGGGCCCAAGAGAAATCCCAGGCACCTGGGAGGAAGATGGACTGGGGCTGGAGAGAAACAAAAGCAAAAGATCTCTTCTGGAGTTCTCTGTGCCTGTGTCCCTAACAGCTCTGCAAGGAGGCCTCTGGAGCAATGAGAGACAAGGAGACTATGATGAGGACCCATGAGGATGCCACCTGCTTGGTAGCCAGCAAGTACCACAGCATGTGTTCCTCCACCATGGCCAAAGCATGGCCCACATCTCTGCTATCTGCATACCTGTGCGGCCTCTGCAACATCAGTGCTGAGTCTCAAAGCTTCTCTGGGGGTCCTACGTGACTCCTACATTCTCATTATCTCTAAGCCTGACTTCTAAAGATTCTATCCATTTCAAAAAGCATTCTGATTCTGGTAGTATTTATATAACTTCTTTTTTTTAAAATCTGATAAAGCAAAATAGTTCCAGAAACAAACATTTTGAGGTAACACTGTAAGTTACACAACTACTCTACCCATATTTTTTCCTGGCAATCCAGTGCCTAAGCATAATGATAATATCCAGAAGTCATTACAAAAGTCAAGGGCTTGGACATTTATACTGGCAGAGGTTTACCAGGGGAGCTAACATGCCTTTAATTGTTCACACTCCCTGCATAGCACACACACACACACACACACACACACACACACACACACACACACACACACCCATGCTGCCTTGCAGGACACACTGGTGCAGACCAAATAGCGTGAGACTGAGAGGCTGGCCACAGCATTGTCATGGCAGGTGGCCCAGGGATCATGTGTGCAGATGTGACTGCTGCATACTTTTGGCATTTGGATAGCACATGCAATTACCTGCTGTCTTTGATAGGCAGAGAAAGTCCTTTCTAGATCTTCAAGATCTAGAACTTTGAAGACTTTGGTATCATCAATGTCAGTCCACACTGTTCTGTCCAGTTTGTTCTAGAAACATCAAGTTAGAAAGTTACACACAAAAAGAACAGGCATGGTTATTTTCTAAAAAATGCTCCTATCCTAAACTGTTCATACTTAACACGAGCTGGTTTCAAACAACATGGCTGTATTTCAAAAGCTTAAGTATGTGAGCTAGGGAGAAACCTCAGTCTCCAGGCCAGCAAACAACTTTTCTTTTCAACTTAGGGCAGGGTCTACAGGGTCTCATTACATATATCAGACTCATAGTGACTGTCCTGTTTTCTGTCCCCCTGTGCTGGGATTACAGGTGCACGCCACTACACTCAGTCTCTATCACTGTTTCAGAGCACAGGGCCCGCACAGCACACTGGGGATTGAACCCCAAAAACAAACTCTTTAGTGACTAGAGGTGTCTCCCTTTTAGCAAGGACAGAGTTGCTTATGCTATCCCTCTGTAAGAAAATTTGAATGAAGAGCTTACCTCCGGCAGCTTGGACCAGTTGAAGGATTTGAGGGCATTTGTGGGCTGAGGAATATTTTTCTTCTTGAGAGCCAGTCCCATTGGAGCCCCTGGAGGTGGCATGATCCCTAAGGGAGGAGGCCCTGGAGGAGGGGGAGGGCCTCCAGGAGGGAGGGGAGGTGGTGGTGGAGGGGGAACTCCACCTGGCAGAGTTGGGGGCAGTGGGGGAAGAAGGGAACCAAGCATGGAGGAAGGAAAGGGTCCTCCTGGGGCTCCAGGTGAGGGTCCTCCTGGGACTGAAGCACAGACAGCCCTCTGAAAAGATGAAAATAGGAAGGGATCAGTGCAAGAAGAGAGTTCACTGGGTGAAACTGAGTATACATACAGGGAAACCCACACTTCTGAGAATTGGACCTAAAGGGCTACCAAGTCAAACGGCCTCTTCAGGGCCTCCACGGGTTTGGTGGCACTGGTCCTTTGTACAGGACACTAGATGCCTGCCTACAAAGCATTACATCTCTCTCACTTCTTGCACCATCATATAACTTGTCTTCATGAAACTGGTTAGGAAGCTACTGCAACTCCCTGTGCTATTAGTACAGAACTGGTGCCAGGACTGACAGCCCAGACCACTGCACTGCTGTGGTCTAACTGCCTACACAGGAAGCAAGTCTCATGACTGCAGCAAGAACTGTGGGACCCTTGAGACAATCTTTCCTCCTCACAAGGTGGAGGCACCCTGGGGCAAGAGGGGATGCAGCAAAAGGAAGGCCAGCCCCTGGCACACACTCACCCTGCTGAGCTCATGGAGCTGGGCCGTGAGGTCTGCCACTTGCTGTTTGACCTGCTTGTGTTCAGTTGTCTCCTTCTCGAGTTTCTCTTTCATTTTATTTAGGGTCTGCATCATTTCTTCCTTCTCTTGGGTCTTGGCATCACACTCTCTCTCTTTCTTTTCCAGTTTCTGTTGTAATTCATTGTGCTCTACATGTGAGAACAATCAGACATGAGAACAGGAGGTTCTGCAAAGCCCAGTTTCTCTAGAAAGGAAAACTGATCGAGGGTGCTCCAGACACTGTGGGGCTCTTGGTCAGGGCAGTGTTAATCTTGATTCCCGTTAAAGGGAGCTACTCAGGGGCTGAGCAGCATTCACCCTGGGGGAGGGAGGCGTGCAGCAAGCAACCTTAATGATGTTCCATAAAAGGTGTCAGAAAGGCACCTTGGGAATGACAAAAGTGTGAGCAGCTGCTTGTGGAAGAGACTGTGCCTGACAGATAGCTACCTCAGAATCCTGTCAGAGTAGTGGCCTTTAAGCCACACGAGGGAAAATAAATGGGAAAGCAGCCCTGGGTTAGAAATGGACAGGGGGAAGTTAAGTGTGGATGAGCAAGGTTTCCTGCAGGTGTCCAGGTGAAGGGGCGGAGTCTGGACAGTGAGCAGGAGCAGCTGCCAGACCCTGCATCGCTCTGCACAGCTCTTTGTGTCCTCAGAAGGCCACCAGCAGCGCTTCATGCTTTCAGCAAGTGATTATTAGAACTTCGGGAGAGAAAATGTCGCCATCTCAGTATTAAACATCTAAGGGCAGTGGTGTTGGCTGAACATGAGAATCATCATGGTGTGGAAGAATAGTAACTCTCAGCCAGGGTTCTGCTGACTCCCTCAGTCCTGCTCTAAAGGAACAGGACGTCCAGTTTAAACATAATGCTTATTCACATGGCCAGTGACTAAAAAGCTTCCTGACAGGATGATGAGCTTTGGGAAACAGAAATAATGAAGTTGAGGCTGCAGATTTTTATTTCAAATACTTGGCTCCAATCCCTACTCTTTTTATATCAATAAATCCACTAGAGATATAATCCATTGGGGCTGAGCTGAACAGAGCCAGTCTCCAATTCTGAATTTGATAGCATGTTTTAAATTCATGTCACCTCTGACCTCTCTTCTCTGTCCTCCAAAACTGGAATTTGTAACAAGGGGTTCAAGCCATTAAAATTCTTGTACCCATCATCCCATTTCTACCATTTCACAGATCTCTAGCGTCTTCAGATCCATATCAAAAAAATATTGGTGTCCCATTCTGTCTTTCATCTCCACCTCATTCTCAGGAACCATCTTTCCCCACTTCAGTACTACACATCAAGCCCAGGGCCTTGCCCAGCTCACCAAGCACTCTCCCAATGAGCTGCGTCCTCAGCAACAACGGCACTAGTGCTGAGCCTCAGTTGTGTGACAAGTCAGCACTTCAGAAGCCTGGGACCCGCTCCAAAGAGCCTGTGCTGTAGGCTGAGGCAGGGCTCAGGGAAGTTTCAAATGCTGTCAGAAGATCCTGATGTGTGAAGCTCTAGCATAAAGGTTCTCTCCACAAAACACATCTACTGACCACATGTTCACAAAGTTCTTTCTTTCTGGGGATGCTATACACTGAAGAGAATTCTTCCTCAAATATTCTTTTTCAGGTCCGTGGGATTTCCTTGCCTTGTCAGCCTCCACTCTCTGACTAATCTGTTAGCATGTGTGCTGGTTACCCAAACCTTCTTGAAAAGAATTCAAGGTATATACAATCTCTCCTCTTTTACACTTTGTCCACACTTTATGTTTTAAGCCAGCCTGCCACTCTCTGACCTTGTAGATCTTTTCCTTTGCCACTTCCACAACCTGGTCCTATAACAGTTGCTATTAGTCACTGTGCAACTAGCTCGTGCTGGATACCAGACTGGCATTGTTCTGTTTGACTTGTCTGTCAGTATTCATGACCCTATGAGGTACATTGTAGCCCTCACTGTTTCAGGGAATAGCAGAGAAGACAGCGTTGTGACTCACACCCAGGGCCAGGCACGGTGGCCCCCACATATCTGCCAAAAAAATGACAGAATAACTTCACATCTGATAGGCCAGGTGCTTTTCTCAACTTGCAGCCTCAAGTCATACTCTAGAACATGTTTTGAGTATCCCTCATCAGACGAGTCCACTCATCCTCAACATCCACTCACTTTCCCTTTGGCCTCTTCCTTTATCCTTTAGCTGATGTCTATTCTCCCCACAGAGCTTCCTACATAAGATGCATGGGGAGAGAAATGTGAATGTGTGTGAGGAATGAAGGCCCCACAGTATTCCATACTTGCTATTGTCTGCCATCAGTGGTGGCCCTGCTTTTCTGTTTGATGGCAAAGTACACATGTGATGACAGAAAAGGAAATGCTACATCTCTCAGACTTTCTTTTCAGCACGTTAAATATTGGGATGAGTGCTACTGTATTTCACTGGCTGTGACTGAATAACTTGGACAAGGAAAAGGAAGTAAGTTAACCAGTATGGTGAGAACACACTGGCTGGCATATGCTTGTCCTCAAAAGAGGCCTTAAATTTGCCAGTGCACTGAAAAAGCATAAAGCTACACATACCTTTCAGTGGCTAATGGCATGAGAAAATGGATGTTTCTGTCACTGATGCTGACTGACAATATCAAAGACCTACTCAACACTAATAGCTGGCCTGTTAATGTTTAATAACACATATCTCTACAATGCCCACTGATTTTCCACATGGTTCCTCTTTTGTCATTGGTATCAAATTCAGGTCATGGAGAAGTACTAGTTGGCCAGTACCTCTCTCTTAAAATTTTAACTAACCTGCGGAATGCCTTATTATATTTCTTAAATCACATTCTGTTTTAAAAAGTAGTTATGGGGAAATGAAGGGTTTGGATGACCTACAGTTAAAAAAGTTTAAGTTGATGAAAAAATGAACAGTAACTATTACAAGCTTCCCTAAAACATTTACATGATAATAAAAAGATAAAATCTTCGGAAATCTGCAAGCCAACTAAAAATAGCTTGAATGAGAAAAAAACAGTGCAAAATGTCATTAAGACCTGGAAGAAGAAAGGCTACTTGATGCAATGAGAAACATCAATGCAAGTTTCCCAGAGACACCGGTCACAGGATCATCCAATAAATGATCATATGTCCTCTTCCCTCTGGAAGGTTACCCATAACCAACAGTGTCTTCTCTTGGCAAGTCTTCATCATTTACCTTTTCTCATTTTTTCTGCTTGTTCTTTCCACTGCTTAACTTCATTTTCATTA
Source organism: Ctenomys sociabilis (assembly GCA_004027165.1). Lineage (NCBI taxonomy): Eukaryota > Metazoa > Chordata > Mammalia > Rodentia > Ctenomyidae > Ctenomys > Ctenomys sociabilis. The sequence goes on from PVKA01001780.1 coordinate 45,804, forward strand.
ACCAACCTGTATAACAGTTAAAAGAGTACTCATTACAAGTCCACTGTATAGAAAATCTTTAGCGCAGGCCTGAAGCCTGTTTAAACACAGATGTTACTGAGATATACTACATGCATTTGTATAGCCACTAGACTACTGCAGCCCTCTCAGCTCTATTATTTTGAAGCAGGATAAAATAAGTCTACTGCATTGTCATCATTATCTCCCAGGCAGTAGGAAATGTAAAGACTTACATTCGTACCACATTTTTAATATTAAAGTTTTCCAAAGGCGTGGAGTCGGGGTCCTGTCCTTTGTCATTCTGGATAACTATTTGCTGTATAATTCTATCTAGTAGCAGCCAGTACTGAACAGTGTTGCCACTCCTCTTGTCTGGAAAGGGAAAGAATGGGGAAAAGATCTTCAGGTTGCTTGTAAACTAGGATGAATACTTTCAACAATCTTTAGAGGTTGAATGGAGTGCCACTTACATCAGCTGTGTCAGTGCCTCCCTAAGTTTAGGGAAACTTGACATGTGATAATCATTTATTTGAAAGATATTTCACTTTGAGAATTTAACAATAGGTAAGCTATAGTAGAGACATAGACTGCCATGAAGCTGAGGCTTGGAGTCCCTGAGGTCCCCTGTTCTAGTCTGCACTGCTCAGGAGACAGAGCCCCACAGAAGACATCAAAGCCCACCACCACACCCAGATAAGTTGCGAGCACTCACAAGGCATTTGGAGGCAGTGGTGCAGGATGGACATGAAGTGGGGGTAGGCTTCACTGTGAGTCAGCCTCTTCCTGGTTAGCTCAAACATCTGCGTTGCACTTTTTGTGTCTATATGAACCTGTTTGACAGAACAAATCTAAGAGAACGCTCAAGCTGCTCAATATAAGGAAAGCAAATCCAAGACAGACACTAATCTTACCACTGGGGTGACACACAGAGCTCTGATTTTGTTCACAGACACAATGACCCACGTTAGGTATACAGCATGATTTCGGGCAAGTTTTGTGAGCTGAGACATCAAACCAGAATAATCAGAAGCACACATACCAGTTCAAATCTTTTGGCAAATTCTAGTTCATCCTCATTTCGGAGCATTTCAAAAAAATCCAAATGCCTGAAAGATAATTAAAAAAAATTAAGAGTGTAACATCTTACAAACACAAACACATAGGATTCAGGACATTAACACTAAGCCCTTTCCTGAATTTTCAGAGATCACTCTAAAAGAAACAAGGCAAAAGAATTTGAATGTCCTTGTTTTTTAACTATGCTTTTTTTTAAGAAAAATATATTAATTGAGTTAAGTAAGGTCATAGTAAGGGAAAAATTTAGAAATCTGGTGTGCATAGCATACAATATGATAGTATTAAATTAGTAATTGCTAATCAAACCTAATCAAGTTCAGATTCCTCTCATGGATACCCTTTACAGAAACCCTTATCCTATACTCAATTCATTAAATATCACCAAAGAAATGTTTGAATCTTTCATTACTCATTCAAATATTTATTAAGTCCCTATTAATTATTTTACACACTGATAGTCAAACAGCCTATGAAGGCAAATACACCAGGGTAAAGGAAAAAGAAAATTATTGGGAATAAAGTAAATAGACACAACAGTTGGGAAAGGTCTTTCTGCAGGGAACAAACATCAAGTATTTATGAAATATCTTTAGAAGCTGAGGAAATAGTATGTGCAAGAGTACATTGGACAGAATATCCAGAAGCAGAGGACAGTGGTGTGAATGAATGAAGGACAAGAGTAATGGAAGGAAAGTTCTGAGGACTAATACACCTAGCAAGGAATGGCGAAATGACTGCAAATGAGAAATGTGAACAAGAAATGGAAATTAACATGTGCAGAATGCCTACCGAAGGTACTAAGTGATTCCATGGGTTTTACGGTCAATTTTCTCGATAGAGGAAGAAGACAACTGTCATTATGATCATCATCTTCACCGTCTCTTATAAGCATAAAAAGACCAAAGTTCAGAAGGAAGGAGTAACTTGACCAGAATATATAGTAAGAGGCAAGATTAGGACAGGAAGTGGATTCAGATCTCATGCCCAAAGCCACACTAAGTACTCTATACAATATATTGCTTCCTTCATTGACTAAGTCTTATGATAAAAACATAATCAGCTGAACCAACATTCCAGCGCAAGTCACTGGGTTACAAACTGATCACAAGTAGCTCACAGGCTGGCACTGCACCATACATATGGAATAATACAAACTATCTCAGACTGCAACAGTCTGACTTACCTATCTAATGTTGAATTCTCATGTTCCCTTAATTTATCTATTACGGGCTGAATTCCTAACATTAGAAATTCATAGCGAAGATGAAGTCTGAAGTCCAAACTCTCCTAAAGTACAAGGGTGATAAAAAACATACTTAGGGTTTTAAGACTGTATCAGAATAATGTTTTAAAATTGTATTTAATAGTACATAAACATGTATTATACAGAAGGTTCTTACCACTCCTGCACCTTGGCTTAGTACTGCGTTAATGAAGGACATGATGGCAGTCTTCAGATTCACTTCATCTCGATACCGCCCAGTGCTTTTATCTAAGTCATTAATTAACATCTATCCAGGACACAAATACAAAAACAAAGGATGAGGTCATTATTAGCTGTATGTTCATGTTACAAATTTTTTAGTATCTGCTTAGTCAAAATTATATTGATTTATACAAAACAACCCTTATTATATGGATCCATACAAAGCTATTCTATTTTATTTTATTATGTATGTATGCATGCATGTATGTATATGTAATGTATGTATGTATGTATTTAGGGAAGGGTCTACAGGGTGTTCAGGGTCTCACTACTAGATCAGTCTCATAGTGATCCTCCTCTCTGCAGCCTCCCAAGAGCTGGGATTACAGGTGCGCGCCATCTCAGCACACCCTGGGAGTGGGACTGGCACCTCAGGCCTGGGGATCGAACTCCTGGCCCCTGCATCTGCTTGTAGGCACTTTAATCTGCTAAGCTATTTGGCTGGCCCTTATTTTTTTATTTTAAAGAGAAAAAAACCTACAAAAATGATACAGAATTTTAAAACAAGATGATACAAAATTAGCCATGGTTATTAGGTTGCATATTGTTATCTTCAAAGTAGTTGTTTAGATTATCAGATACAGGTGTGATTGATCAAGCAATATAAGTATTAACTGACACTAAATATCCTTTCAATGAACTAACACTAAAAGTCCCTTTAAAATTCTTATACATGTGCATTTATATACATATACAAAAGACTTTATTCTATTACCTCTGCTTGCTTTTTACATCCGAGTAAAACCATGGTGACATAATCTCACTATTAAATTTTTTTTTTTTTTTTTAGATTGTTTTTAACTAAGCTCCTCACTATTAAAATTGATCTGAACTCCAGAATGGCATCCTGTAAGATTTTCGAGGAATATTCCATTTAATGGATTCGAAAGGCATATGCTACATAATATGCGGGATGCATGGCTACATTTTCAAAATCAGTAAGTCTAAGGCCCCAGGCTGTGCAACTACAGGAAGTGTATTATATTTTCTTGTTCTTAAACATAAAAGAAGGGAAGGTTTAAAGTCATGGTATAATAATTGCAGGGAGAAATCTCAAGCAGTGTCCTCATTAGTAGGTAGGAAAAGTACCTGTTTATGAAAACCTTTAAGAGTTAGAGATGGATGTGCAAAGAAGCCAGGGTGTACTCACCTGAAAGCGTGTCCTTTCACTGGCATACTTCTGGTAGTGTAGCATGGCCTGTAGAACCTTCTTGTGGCCCCCGGGAACCAGGCACACGGCGCCCAAGATTTCCAGCACAGCCACTTTTGTTTTAATGTTCTCAGTGCTCAGACTCTGAGCAATTACATTAATGCTCTCAGAATGAGCCAGGACATGAGCCCGGCCCTGAGAGTTATTCATTAGCGCCTTTATACATCCGATGAGAGAGGTATGTATTCGAGACTCGGAGGTCTCATAGTCCATGGTTTTCAGAAAGTTGAGAATGCATGATAGGCCATCCAAATCAATGAACCTGGTGACAAACCTGGTGTGAAGAGAAGTGCATCAGACTTAAATCTCTTTGGGGTTTGCAACAGTCCTTAGGAGGAAAGTTTGTCAGAGATGAGAGGTGGGGCGGGGGGGCAGCTGAATGAAGGCTTAATTCTCAAAGAGTTAAAATCATCCACAGATGAATTACAACAGAATCCAATTCCCAGGCACTTTGTGAGCTGACCGCTGACCCCAGCACCCATCAACCAAAAGTCATCCTTCAACTCCAGGATATTTTCTTGTCAAACAAATGATTATCTGGTATCTTAGCAAAGCTCTTCCATTAGATGACATAATACACAGAATCCCAACACATAAAATAAAGTAGTATTTTATTACTGCCAAGTTAATTTTGACAATATTTATAACATTTACTATAAAGTCTAACAATAAGAATAGTTCATATGCATGTCAAAGCCTCCAAAAGTCTAGAGGCCACATAATCTGTTCATCTGATTCCTTGAGAAACTTCCTAATTACTTTTTATACTAACATATGAGAAGCTGAACACACTGAAAAAAACCACTGATACAGTTACGAGAGTCTATCATACAACCGAATAGAGACAAATCAGTAGATTTTTCTTTCCTTTTTTGGTGGAACTGGGGATTGAACTCAGGCCCTTGCACTTGCCAGGCAAATGCTTATTCTACTGAGCCATCTAGATTTTTCTTAGTTTATATTTTATTATCAAATGAAGAAAGGCAATAGTTATTTCTGAGCCATTCTACCCACCCACATGATTGAGATACTGTCAAGGTAGTTAAACCAGTTGGCTCCATTCATAGCATTTGTGCTACAGAAAAGTATGGGTAGTATTCTCACCAAATCCTAAGGGCCTATGGGAAACTGAAGGTGGGGCAGGCACTGGTGAAAGCTGGTTACCAGACAGGAATGAATCACTATTCCCAGAAGGCCTGCCTATCTTTTATGCTTAATAATAGTTTTGGGGCTGGGGAGATGGCTCAGTAGAATAAGCACTTCCCTGGTAAGCACAAGGGCCTGAGTTCAATCCCTGGTTCCACCAAAAAAACCTAAAAAATAAAAATAAATAGATAAAAATAAATAAATTTAAAAGGGGGGAATAATAGTTTTATTATCATATAATTCACATTATGTAATCATCCTGTGAAAATGAACAATTCAGTGTTTTTTATTTCATTATTTTCTTATGTATTTAGGACAGGGTATACAGGGTCTATAGCGTCTCACTACACAGATCAGACTTGTAGTGATTCTCTTGTTCTCAGGTACCCAAGTGCTGGGATTACAGGCAGGTGCCACCATGCCCAGTCTCAATTGCTGTCTCAGTGTGCCCTAGGGGTGGGACTGGCATGACAGGCCAGGATTGAAACCCCGCACTGTGCTATGCCTAAGCAGGCACTTTAGTCTGCTGAGCTATCTGGCTGGCCCACAGTTCAGTTTTTAAAAATAGATTTAGAGTTGTACAATAGGGGGCTGGGGAGATGGCTCAGTGGAATAAGAGCTTCCCTGGCAAGCACAAGGGCCTGAGTTCAATCCCCAGTTCTGCTCAAAGAAAAAAAAAAAAGAAGAGTTGTGCAACAACTCAACATTATCTAGTGTTACAATATTTTAATCATTCCCAAGAGACCATTTTCCCTTTTCCTTTCCTCTGGCAGCCACTAATCTACTTTCTGTCTCCATGAATTAGGCTCATGCATACATTTCATCTATGCCTGCAATATCTGGTCATCTGTGACTGGTTTTTCTCACTTTACAAGGCATTTTCAAGGTTATTTCATATTGCAATATGTATCAGTACTTCATTCTTTTATTATAGACAAAATATTTCACTGTGTCGTGCATGACATTTCATTTATTCATTTATCAATTGATGGACATACAAATTGTAGCTTCTACTTTGGGGCTATTTTGAACAATGCTACTCTGAACACTGGGGTACATTTTAGGGTAACAGGACTTCACTTCTTTTGGTACACATCTAGGAACACAACTGTTTATTTTTTTATGATCATTGTATAGTTAATATTCCAAGGAACTAACTTTTCCAAAATGGCTGCAACATTACTTTCCCAACAGCAATGAATAAGGATCTGAATGTGGGAAGCCACATTCCTGTCAATATTGTTACTCTTCATCCTTTCCATTTTAGCTGTCCTGATTCACTGCTAATTGAAGAAAATCAACTTCTTAAATGCTCAGTGAATGAAGCATTTCAACCATGCTCTATATTTAAAGCTTTCTGGAAGGGTTGACCACTACAGAAAAGTAGAAGAGGGAAAGGAAAGAAAAGAGAGGAAGGGCAGCCCAGGGACAGAGTACCTCATTGGTTTTGTCCTCAATGCTGTCTTTAAACTCTCTATAGTTTTACTTCTCTCTTCTTCTTCTTCTTTTTCTAAAGCCAGCAGAGATTTTCTCTAGGCAAAGAAAACAGAAATTATTTCTTTACATTCTACCCTTTCTACAAGTGAAACAAGCCCACATTATATGTTGTTACCATTTTATGAGAAATAGCCAATAAATCTATACTACTCAAAATTAAATGTGAGCAACATGACCACCTATACTGTAATTTTTTTTTTTAAGTCTCTATTCTAAGTTAGGTTTTCAAATTTCAAATAACACTTTAAGGAAATGTCTAGAAATCTTAGTAGAAATTAAGTTTCCTGAATATCTCTTTATTTTCTTTCTATAACTATTCTATAACAACATGATGATTTAGTATTACTACCTATATTTAACAGAAGGTAAGTCCTGTAGTTGAGTATAACATTTTAAGGTTAAAACTATCATACTATCAAACAGAGGCAGTGGGTAGCAGTTTTCCCACTGATCAATTGAAAAGTGTTAAATCACAAAAACACAATTAAATCAGTTTACAAGGAATAATTATATTGGACCTGTTATTAAGATGGACATTTCTTCCAGAGTTAGTGTTTTAACTTTTCCAAATGATTCAACATCATTTAGAAACCAGAATATACAGTATTTGTGTGAATGTGTTCTTAAAACTGCCCGGGGGTTTGCTACACCAATGCTTCCCAGGCTATAATGTAGGGATGGACATCACCTGAGGATCATGCTAAGATATGGGCCTGACTTGGCAGGTCAGGGGTGAGGCCTGAGGCACTCCTCGTCTAAAAAGTTCTCAGACATTTCTGACTCTGCAGGAGCAAGACTCAGGTAATATTCATAAAGAAGTCATGAATGCTAATGATAGTAAGAGATATTATAGTCTTTCCCACTACATGTTTTGTGGTGACTTCCTCACAGTACTAAAGCAGTCCCAGAGTTAGGTCCCCAGAGCCTCCAACTTTGGAGTTACTAATACTTTCCTTCATCCTACTCTGAATGCACACTAGTCCAGTCTTAATTCTTTGACCTATTACCAATTACTTTTTTTTTTGTGTGCTGCTGGGATCAAACCCAGGGCCTCATGCATGCAAGGCAAGAACATATCACCAGCTCATTTGTTACCAATTTTTGATAAAAGGTTTGACACTGAGGCAATAGCATAAAAAGTGAAAAGCTGAACTGATGCATGGGTCTCAATGATCCAATCACTCTCTTTCTGTCACCATCAAGGATGACTAGTTTTTACATCAACAGCATGAGCATTAAGTAACTACATGTAAAAGCCTCACTCAACTTGAGAGGGGCAAAGCCTTGGGCACATGAATACATCAGTGTCACTTATGGGAAATGAAATAAAAGCCAGGAGAGGTTTTGTTTTGTTTAACTTACTATTGTTTCTGCTAAACCTTCCCTCTTGCTGGTGATGCAGCTGGACAGCTGTCACCAGAGGACAGTTGGGAAAGAAGCTATGAGCAGAAATAGCCAATGAAGCCCTTCAGTGCCTCGTGAGACCCATGCCCTGGGAAATTCAGCACAAATCCAGTCAAGGACAATTAATCTTTAGTGGCACAGCTGAACTCATTTGGACTGTTAAGTAATCACTTTGAATTTGCAGCTCAGAATCAAATCTTTTATGAATAATACTCCTTGCTTCTAAACTTTATCTCACAAAAGTTTTCTGAAATTAAAGAGTACTCATTTTACTGTGGGTCACTAATATAAAAGTAAAATGCATGGGTCATTTTTTAGCAGTTCTGGAAAGGGTAGGATAGCTGAGTAAAGATAAACTACATTAAATTTTTCTGTAGTAGGCTTGGAGAGATTCATGAAACATCACATAAAATTAAACTCAAGCTTTCTTTCCCAAAATAAAGAACATTCCCTTTCTCTTATAACAGAGAGACCAAGAGGCCGGGGAGATGGCTCAGTAGAATACGCACTTGCCTGAGTTCAATCAGAAAATAGCATCAGGACAGGGCTATCTAAACACATTTGGTAGAGTTAACTACATACAAAAGGACACTGTAGTTTAAAAACAAATCTTAAACAGAGAGACCAGTTCTCTTGCAAGTATGCAATAATTAGATTTAGGTCTACAACTACATTTACTGTGTTAAGAAAAGTATGGGTATATAGATGAACCTGATATTATAATGCAACCTCTCAAAATAAAATAATTTCTACCAAGTCTCGGGTTTTTATGCTTCATATTTAGAACGGTTTAATGTGAAACTCTGCAAGGGTCCCATGCCTACATTGTGAAGACAAGCTCAACCAGACAGGGTGCCCCTCTGACAGGTAGCACTGGCCTTGTCAGGACAGCCCAGGCACTCTCCCTCAACACCTACTCACACAAGCACATGCACCAGCGGGAGACCTTCCAGGCAAGCCACAAAGGCTTCTGCTGAATGTGCTGAAACTGTGTGGAGGGGGTGAACACTTCCTTGGTGTGGATGAGATAAGCCAGCTCAACAAACACTGAACCCCCCCACCCCCACCTTGAGAAAGCCTGCAAAGCAAAGACAAGCAAAATCCAAGCCCTTCAGAACCTGCTGGGCTGCACATCTTTATAGTACCACTTCTCACTCTTTAAAAGGCAACAGATCACTCAAGGGTCCTTTAAAGAACAAAGCACTTTTGTTATATAGCTTAGCTAACTGAACTTATTTCATAAACAGCTGGTTTCATAGAGCAGTAAGTATGGAGTTCCCAACCTGGACAGTTTATCAAAGTCTCAAAGCTTTCAAAAACCAGATGCCTGTTGCCACCCCTAGAAAGGTGGTGTAGGGGTGAGGGTGGGGATGGAAGGCATAAGTACAACTTCCAGGCTCTTTCATGTGGCAAAGGGCTTTAAGGATCCAGTTAGTGACAGGGTATTGGTGGTTGCTTCCTAATTAGGTGACCTTGTACAAGGTAACACTCATCTGAGTCTATGACTCTCAATCTGTTAATAGCACTGGCAGCATGGAATGCTGGCAAGGACTTAAAATGACATGTACAGTGTCTGTCATACTGCCAGTCACATGAGGCACACTCAGCCATGGTAGTTGCCAGTAATGCTTTGGAGGGTACACGATGACAGTGTGACAACTGCCTCTTCAACAGAGTCCTACACAGAAAGCCACAGAGTCTAGCTGCTGGGACACAAAAGCAGTTGGAAGAATAATGTGCCTTAACAGTTCCCTGAGCTAATATGTGTGTGTGTGTGTGTGTGTGTGTGTGTGTGTGTGTGTGTATGAGCATGTATGCATGCTGCTCAAGCACAGACATGAGAGAGATTAACTAGAACTAAAGCAAGATGGTTAGAGCAGCCTATATAGTGAAAAAAAGAAAAAATGGGACACAGGATTTTCTGGTCTCCTGAGGATTCCTTGTTCTTTCAGGCAGCAGAAGTTGTGAGGCCTCATTAGCTCATGGACAGCTTGTGCCCTTTATCTTTGACCCAAGAAAGATGCTGGCTCAGCTCTAAAAAGAACATCAGAAAGTTTTGTTAGGTGCTTGACACATAAAAGATAGCAAAGTCACACATGTTATTTAATAGCCTCTGCTACCCTCTGGGAAAGGACTTTGGAATAGGATCCAAAGATAATTAAAATGCAAACCACTTAAGAATACAGTAAACAGTTGTCCAAGGAGGTATAAGAAGGAGAAGGGCTCTGAAGAAGTGCCTGGAACATCACAGATTCTGGGCCTCAAGATGATCCAGGGCTACTCCAGGCCAGGCAGGTAACAAGATACTATGGGCCAAATTAAAGAGCTGCCCCAGTATGGAAGACAGAAAGGTCTATATAGCATGCAGTACTCCATTTTTGTTTTTTTGTTTTGCAGTACCAGGGATTGAACTCAGGACCCTGCACTTGCCAGGCAAGCACTTATTGTACTGAGCTAACTCCCCAGCCCCAGTACTCCATTTATAGCAAAGAATTCATTAACAAAAAAGAAATTTCTCTTATTAGACATCAAACAATGCTGACTTAATTACAAAGAGAGACAGTCTGCTTGACAGTTCTTTTTTCCTAATGGGAACAAGAATTTACAAAATAGCCTTAACATGCAAGAAATGTTAAACAGCTCCAAGTCATTACTGCTTGAGTGGATGCACAAAAAATCCCTTGTGGTCATCAGGAATCTCATTCTGTTAATATATTCAAGCAAATGCTGAGCTTACTGTTTTCTCATCTTTGCATTTTACATGATGCACTGAATGAGAATTTGATGGATATTTTCTGTCCTTTCACTTATGCTTTTAAACTAGAAACTCTTGAGGTAAAACTTAGGTTTCTGGTATAATTTATATAGCCCTAGCCACAATCACTGGCCTGACACTATAACAGAAGTATGTTCAGAAAAGGTGCTATTAAAGAAATTACTAATGAAAACTTCTCAAGGTTTAGCAAAAGTGTGAATGATCCACATTTGCAGTAGCATTAAAGTATTTAATTTACTTTAATTTAAAATGTTTTCTTTAAGTGATAAGAAATTCATTCTCCACAAGGACTCTGGGGCAACAGAAAAAACAGGTGAGATAGTATCACAAAAGCTATTTACTAGGACATTATAACACAAAGATGAATATAATAGACTGACTCTTAAAATAATAATCATGAGTATGTCCTGTGGCAAACACTGTGGATGATCTCCAGCTTTGAGCAACAGTAGCAGCAGTTAAGTTACCAAGGATTAAAGACTAAAAACTCATCCTCTGTTGCGAGTTTAGCTGTGGTTAGTAGACACCCCTCATGATTCCTGGAATGCTGATATCACAATAGACACCATGTGATCAGAGTTCATTACAGTAGATACTGAGAATGCATTTTAAGTAAAAACTGAACCAAAAAATCCACTTACCAAGGCTCTCTGAGGACATCTTAGCACTATTATATTATTATTACTACTACGCCTTTTTATTAAACACTTACTTCCATGGATTTCTTAGTTATTTGAAGAGAAAAGGGAATTGTGACCCCTGCAAAGTCATGATGTCAAAAAGGAACCAAGTACACAGTAAGAAAGAGAATGAGGAATATAATGAAAGAATAGTAATCATACTTTTCTTTTGGTATTGGGAATCGAACTCAGGACATTGTGCTTGCCAGGCAGGTACTTGTGCCACTAATCTATATCCCCATCAAGCATACTATTTTTAAATGATATCAACTTTTAGAATAGCACTGCAAAACTCCATGTGATCACTTAGAGCATTTGTAGGTTGAATGCAAGCCAGATTTCAGATTATGTTTCCTCTTATAACATTAAAGTCAATTACATTTTAATGTGTACAGATTTTATTTTAAAATATATTAGAAAGATCCCTTTGCCAAGTAACACTTCTGTTCCCTACTTCCCTCCAAAACTGAGTGCTTGGCATGAAGTTTGGAAAGGTATTTGGTAGGTCTTACTCAACTGGATTTATTGTGCAACTGTATACTTTGTGCTAGAGTTTTAACAGTGTCATAGAACATTAAGTATACCTACAGCAGCCATGGAGTTGAGCTGATCAATGTAGAATTCTGGCCAACTTGTAGCTCCCTTGTTTTCTTCCTGGTCCTATAAATGAAAAAGGAAAACAGAAAAGATCATCATCACTAGAGGCCCAATGCATGTCCGACCTCCAGAGCATCTAGATGACAGCTGTGCAAACCATGGGAAGATGCTAGGTAGGGCATGCTTACTTTTAAACATTGGTTTTAAATCACTGGTCTTAAAACATTGGTTTTAATTCACAGCAGAGGATGAGTTTTTAGTCTTTAATCCTTGGTTTGCCTACTTGACTAGGATGGTCTTCTCAATCCAATTTTCAGAGTTCTGAAGTCTCCATCAGGTAGAACAAGGGGACATTTTCTGAATGTTTTCACAACTTAGCCACACTACAGGATAAATTTGCTTTCTTTTAGGGATACAGGAATATTGAGTAAACAACAATGATGGCCAGGTCCTCCCTACACTACACCAAGGACAGCACTGCTGTGCTGCAACTGGATGGAATTCATGAAAGGAGGAAACTGGCTCCAACAGAGCCAACTGTTAAACAGACTTTTCAGTTAGCTTATCCAGGTTCTAGCACTCAGTAAAAATTCTTATGTAGGGTTTCATTTAATGCTGTCAGAAGTAGGTTACTGCTTCAGACAAGGAGGCAGAATAACAGCCAGCACAGCATGGAAGGTAATGAAATGAATACACATGAGTCCTAGCCCCAGCCCTAATAGCTCAGGAGTTTGGGTAGAAAATGTGGGGCTGGGAGATAGCTCAGCAGTCAAAGCACCTGCCTGGCAAGTGCAAGAACCTGGGTTCAATCAGTCCGCATGCCATGCCAGCCCCAGAACCTGGGTGTGGTGGCACACATCTGTAATCCCAGCAACTGGGGAGGTTCAGAAAGAAGTATCACCGTGAGTCCCAGCTGCCTAGAGACCTTGCATCAAATAAATAAATAAATAAATAAATAAATAAATAAATAAATAAATAAATGTATCGTGAGTCTCAGCTGCCTAGAGAGACCTTGCATCAAATAAATAAATAAATAAATAAATAAATAAATGAATGAATGAATGAATGTATGTATGTATGTATGTATGTATGTATGTATGTATGTATGTATGTATGTTAACAAATTTTAAAAAGAAAGAAAAAAGGTTCTACAAAGGGTGATCTGGGCCAGCCTCAGCTGTGCGCTGAGGCACTGAGCAGAGACTACCAAAAACAGCACAATGGCTGGGATTTTTGCATTCCTCTGTGATCAAGCAGGCCTGAAAGGGGAAATTTCAGTTATTCTCAAGCTTCTCACTCAGGGAGTACCTTAAGCCAGTGTTCATCCCTGTCCCTTGATGGAAGAAGAGGCGCTATCTACTTGAGCTGCTCCCAATGATAGGGCAGTTCCTACCTGTTCTAGCATCTCATTTCATACAGCTCTATGGACTGTATCAGAACTCCAGTCCTTGGGACTGGGAGAGTGGCCTTAAGGCAAGGCTTTAGTACTATACTTTACTTAGAAAAAAAAAAAAAATGCCAATAGTTTCTTTAAGCAAATCTTTCCAGGCCAATCTACTTGGATAGGATAAAATAGAAGTAATTTCAAAACTATTTTTTAGGGAGTCACAAAAAGGGTGAAGCAACCACTGCTTACAGCAGCTCAAAGACTGGCAGTTGCTGAGGGCTCAGCTCAGGCCATACACTGTTTGAATGTTAGGGGAGTGGGGACTGCCAGAGGATGGGGATGGGGCTGTGCCAGTCAGTGGCTTTGAAGTTGGACTGGATTACATTTTCACCATTTAAAAAGGGATAGGAAATCTGATGAGCTTTTAGAACAGCCCTTGATTATAATTTAACATGTTAATAAAATAGCTACAGTGGTAGTATAAATGCTGAACCCTGCTTTCCTCTTGAAAAGGATCATTAAAATTAGCAAAACCCCACTGTTACCAATGTATTTAACAAGCCAAAACCCACAGTGATATTCAGTGGCATGTGGACCTATAAAATGAAATAGAAGGTGCCAGATTGTTCTATTCTCCCCAAACTAGGGCAAATTTCCAGAACAAGCAAAATCAAGCCCCACATCCAAGGTCCCGTAAGAGCCTCTCTGTTGTATGCTTAACGGTCATGGTTACAGAATAGAAATCATTTTAGAAAATGAAGACTAGTGCACAGAGAATAAACTTCATGCTTTGGAAATGTTTTAATACTGTAAACAAATTAAGAGTAGATCTAGATACTGTAGTCAAAATAAAGGGATGAAGCTTTTTATTTCACGTGCTGCAGTACTGAGGAAATAAAAACTGTGAAAGCATCTTGTACTGCATGTTAGCCTTTCATAGGGGGTAGTCAGAGACTCCACCTGGTAACCCATTACCAGCTCCTCCTGTCTTTCCACACAAATGTGTATTTTGGTCTCTGTGTGACACTCGTGTGTAAACAACTCCACATTTTATGTGGTTGTTCAGAATCTGTACTTTTGCAAAGACACAGACCAGGAAAAGATCAATGAGCTGCTCATAATGGGGAAGGGATCCTGCTATAAGACTGGAGAAAGAAATGCTACATTGGACACTGTCCTTAGACATACAATCTTCCTGTGGACACTCAGATCCCATATGAGCCTCTAACATGGATTAATCTTTGTGCATCTTCATGAATCTATGTCAACTCTATTTGTTCTAGAAAACCAAGTAGAAATACATAAAATTATATAAATGTATTAGCTGTAACAGAAGCCAAATGGATACTCAGAATTATACAACATACTATGTGTCAGACACTGTGTAGGCATCCTTCTCTTCCTTGAATCTACCATATGAGGGGGTTGCAGTCTTTGTACCAGTTTTACTGAAGAACAAACAAGAGACAAGGAAGGTAACACTGTTGGAAATTCAGAGACAGAAAAGCTTAGGGCAACCTGTCTCCTAAGATTAGAGCTCAGATGAATCACAAGCAATACATATTAAGTGTGAAGTTGGTTTTCAATCTTAACCACTTCATAAGAGGAGAATGCAAACAAGGCTAGTGGCCAGAACTGAGTTCACCATTTAGTCTTTACTGCTATTTTTGTTACATTCAACATTACCAAATATACATACAGGTTATGATCAATATATATGGTCACAGTTTACAAACAAAAATCTATTGCAGTAACGATCACATTGTCAATTCATCTCCCTCAAAATAGCTCTTTTCACTTCAAGCATACATACCACTTTCTTTTTCCTGTATTTTGGGGAAGGGTCTACAGGGTGTTCAGGGTCTCACTACTAGACTGGACTCATAGTGATTCTCCTGTTTACAGCCTCCCAAGTGCTGGGATTAAATGTGAGCACCACCATGCCCAATCTCAATTGCCATCTCAGCATGCTCCAGGGCAGGGCTGGCAAGGCAGGCTCAGGGATTGAAACCCTGGCCCCTGCGCCTGCTTGCAGGCACTTTAATCTGCTGAGCTATTTGGCTGGCCCTTATCTCATCACTCTTGCAACTTGCTTTGTTTTCCATTTTTTGGAAAATACTTATTTGTTTGTTTGTTTGTTTATTTGGTACAGGGTCTCCCTACACAGCTCTGACTCGCAGTGCTCCTCCTGTCTCAGCCTCGCCAGCATGGGGCTTATAGGTGTACACCACCATGCCTGGTTTTGGTGGCCGGCACTGCAGGCCCAGGGTTCTGGGGCTGGCATGCATGAAATAGTGGAGATCAAACCCAAGTCCTTGTGCTTGTCAGGCAGGCACTTAGCCTATGAGCTATCTCCCCAGACCCACTCTTGCAACTTTCTGAAGCAGTTCTAGAAGCCCCCTTTTATGTCTTTGCAAGATGTAAAGACGCAGTGAATGCTGTTGCCAAGTGGCACCCAATGGAAAGGCAGGCTCATAAGGCCACTATGATGTGTCCTCATCCACTTTGTTCATCAGAAGTGGCATAGCCCAACTTCTGGTTCTTCCTCTAAGTCAAAATGACTAAAAAGGGTAATGTTCGGCTCAATTCAGAACATCAAAGCAGCCAAGACAGTGCAACTAGATACTCATAAAAGAGAACTTCCAGCGCTGTGGCAAGAGTGATATGATAAGTGTGTTTGAAGTGAAAAGGAGTATTTTGAGAGGGGTTAAGGGCAATGTGTCTTACTCCAATAAAATTTTAAACCTTTATGTATATCTTTTTTATACTTCATAATACATGTCTTATTCCAAATTAACTCTAATTCTAAAGTCCTTTGTTCTTTTTTTTTTTTTTTTTTTTCAGTACCAGGGATAGAACTCAGGATCTTGTACTTGCCAGGCAAGTACTTATTCCACTGAGCTATCTCCCTGGCCTTCCTTTGTTCCCTATATTTTTATACATTTGTGGACCAGTAACAATTAGAAAGCTTTCCCTAACTTATTTCGTTTTGTTATACCTATCATAGTCTAAAGGTTATCTTCATGGGAATTTCTCAAAATACTTGAAGCGGTTAACATTCAGCAGTCTGGACACTGGAATTACAAGCAAATACCTCTGTAAGTCTCACACATCTAAATCTGTTTTCGGCTATCTCTTTTATCCTTTCCATTAGAACTTTCGCTAAGCAAAAATAATGGCTTCATCCTGTAATTTTAAAATGTTTTCCTCCCTCTTTTAAGACAGATTATTGGCAATGGTGATGCTCAGAGGAAGTTGTCCTATGTGAATACAAAGTCTAGAATTCTCATTAAATGCTCTTTTCAGTCTACCTACGGAATGAATAATTCACACTACAATCAGGAATAGTTCAGTTTATAGGCCTATCTTCCAGAGGTTCATTGGATAATTGGAACAAAATTTCTCTTATTAAAGTTCCATATTTTTTTTGTTTTGTTTTGAGACTACTTATAATTATCACTTATTTTTAGAGAGACGGTACAGTAGAAAAATGACCAGATAGGATTTCAGAGACTACTTTCTGTTCTACTCAGTTGATATTTTTGGGTAAATCTGAATATTTCAGGGGCATTTTTCTTCTCTCCAAAATTAGAGAGTGAGATCAGACTGTTTCTAAAGCCCTTATAAGCCCTAAGACTCTACAGAACTTCAGCAGGTAGCTATTACAGGAAACGTAAGGTGCACTGCACTTAGCCAGCTGGATGCCTCAGTTTCTAACATTAGCAATTTTAAAAATTTATGTTGTTAAAAACAAAACAAAAAAAAATTATGTTGTTGAGTGGCTCACAGTTAAATACTCTTGTAACCTCATTTCATTTTCAAAGAGCACAGTTTTCATTCTAAATCTCTGGTAAGTGATAGTCAATATTTCTGCAAGCCTTCTCCCACCTCCTATAAAATACACAGGGTGCGTTTGTTTTTCCTAGTATCACTTTTCCCATAAGAACACTGAGTCTCAGTTTTCAGTCTTTCCATGGTAAGCACCACTGCTATGTCTTGGACTTCAGTCCGTTACTTCACCATCATCTCTCCAAGACCTCCAATTGGACCAGTCACTTCTTTTGCATTCATGGGAGTCATTAGTCACTTCCACACTGTACTGCTTTCAATCTGGCAAGTTAAGTAACCACTTTGTCACTCAAATTTAATTTCTTTATCTATAAAATGGGTATCTCTCTCATAAGGTTATTGTGAGGTTCTAGAAAAATAACACAAATATGGAAAGCAAAGTATACTCAAATATTTTCAGTAAATGTTAGCTATAAGCAATAAGGATACTGTCTTGAGTCTCCATTTACAGTTGCTCTAAGTACTTTTACTGAGACTATAAAAATTGGAGTAACCTGTTTAGAAGCAAAGTTTGGCAATAATTGTTTAAATTTAAAATGCACATAGCATTTGCTTTCAGAAATGTAACCTATAATTATATGCTTACAAATGCATAGATACATATCACAAAGGTTTTCTTCAGTGTAGCACTACTTGAATTAGCAAGTGATATAAAAAAGAAACAAATGTATGGAGAGGAATTATTTTTTCTTAATTATTTGTTGGATACAAGGTCTCACTACACAGCTCAGACTCATAATGATCCTCCTATCTCAGCCTCCTCAGTGCTGGGATCACAGGTAAGTGCCACCACGCCTGATTTCGGTGGCCAGCACAGCATGCTCAGGGTTCCTGGGCAGGTACCACATGTTATACCTGGGATCGAACCCAGGTCCTTGTACTATAGGTAGGCACTTAGACTACCCTGAGCTATCTCCCCAACCCAAAGAGAGAAACTATTGAGTCATTTTTTATATAGCAGTAACAATAAAGATTATATAATAATTTTTAAAAGGACCAGAAATGGAAAAGGCTTCAGAGTATTATTTCCCATCTGTAGGAAAGAATGTATACATTTATATGTATACATCTATATTTTCTAGTTTGTTCTGTTACTTTTCAAATTCTTTCTTACCAAGAACTTGTACTATTTTCACATTAAAATAAAATTATGCCTTTTGCTAGGATAAGAGCTTTGCTTTTTCTGCTGTTCTATGTAATACAAAATATATCAAGGCTACAGTATGGGACATGTCTCTCTTCCATCCCAGGCTGTCTTTTCCCCAACAAGTCATTAAAAGCATTTCTGTTAATAATCTTTCACTAGATTTTCTATTTATAAAGCACATTTTAACCCCAAAATCTATTGTTTATGCAAACAAAGAAACTCTGTTATTTTGGACAAGATTCACATACCTATAGGGTGCTGAAATTTTCTAAAACATAATAGAGATTTTTGCAGCAAACTTTTTTTTTGGTAGGAGTTAAAGTTCTTGACTGATATAAATAGGACTCAAAAGATAGCTACAAAATTAAGCTTTAAAAACATTCATTAAATAACTTTTTCAGAAATAAGGAAAAGATCCTTTATTTTTTTGGCGGGGGATCCTTTCTTAATAGGACCATCTTTCCAAATTAATAACATGGAAGCACCGTGGAGCTTGCCTTCAGTTTAAGATGCTCTCAGTGAGGTCTAGAACAGATTTTGTGCAAAAGGTCTATCAATCTCTGTGGCTGTTCACCAGACCACAAATCACAGGCTGGAGTAATGTTTAGTTAGTTATCTGAAGCAATAAATCTGCACATGTGCTCTTATATGTCCGTGAGGTTCTTAGATAGTATTTGTCAGGAAAGAAAGACATATTCTTTCACTGTAAATTGACTAGTAATCAATGCATACTATCATGTCCAAAACAGACATGGCATACTAAGGTTTAATCAAATTTATGTCAACTGTAGAAAGGGTCTTATTTCAGTAAGAATCAGTGATTCCCATTACAGGGGAAAGTCAACTGGTAACTAATGAGATGTTATTAGAAAATTCATATTAACTGTGATCATTTATAAGATCATGCAATTCAATCTCTTGTAAACAAGCACAATAGTCACCTTAATGAATTAAATTGTCCTTGCCATTCAGGATTTCATGGGCTTAGCTAGCTAGCTCCAAATACTAATGAATACAATAACTATTAAGTAAATTTGCTCAACCTAGAGTTTTTACAGAAAATGAAGCAGAAAAAGGGTGGACAGGCCAAAATGGTTCCTTCAATGGGCATGACTTCCCAGAATGTGGAACCTAAAAAAATTCAAATGAATGAGTGGGAACAGGTGCTAATGCAAGGCAGGTCTGTGCATAAGGGAAGGAAGGGCAGAGAAGAAAGGACAGGAAAACCTGTGTGGGAGACCACGCCAATAACCTCTGCTCATTTTCCCCTCTGGCTCAAAAACAGTGTAAACATCATCCTTTCAAAAGATGGCATGATGGGCTGGCCCAATAGCTCAGCAGATTAAAGCACTTGCTTAGGCAGAGCGTATCGGCCAGGGTCAATCCCCAGTGTGCCAGCCTGCCCACAGGGTATGCTGAGACTGTGACTGAGACTCAGCATGGTGGTGTGTGCCTGTAATCACAGTGCTCGGGAGGCTGAAACAGGAGCATCCCTACAAGACCAATTTCACAGTGAGACCTTGTGCACCGTGTAGACCCTGTACTAAATTTTTTTAAAAGATGCCATGATGACAAGTCTGATCTCCATAGTGAGACCATGTGCACCCTATAGACCTTGTACTAAATTTAGAGAAAAAAAAAATGCCACAGGGAAGTGTGGAGAAACCTGGTAGACAAGGGGTCAGCAAACTGCACAGCCAGACAAGGAGCATTTTAGGCTTTTCAGCCCACACAGACTGCCACCATGAAGCAACTCTGCTCTGTGGGTGATGCTACTTTGTTTCAGCAACAGCCATGCAACAGAATGAGTGGCTGACCAGGAGTGGTCACAGCAGTGATCTGGTGGCACAAGCTTGGCTCTCAAGAGAACTGGAGTGTATCACATTCCTAATATGGTCACCAAAACTTCCCATGCTTTTCCCTCTCCCAGAAGCCACTCTACATCTAACAATTCCAGCTGTAATCAGGACCAGCTCAGAAAATATTTGGAATTTGCCCAGTAATCTCAACGTTTTCTAGAGAAGCAGTGACCTGGAAACTTGCAGTCTATTGCCTGCCACATTATTTCCCAAAAAGTTTAATCCAGCTAAGTAAAACAGCATAGCGGTATTAGGTCCTTTATGTCCTGATATCTGCTCCCAATTCTATCTTGTTCTCCTTTCACTGAGAAGAGGTGCTGTAAGAGGTCCACAAAGAGGTCCATAATCCTGAGATCCTGACATGATTTCCCTCCCTTTGCTCATCCCAGCAAGTAGGCTGAAACTATTCTATATCTCCAGCTTGCTAAAGGCAGGCAATTTGGTCAGAAAATAACTCCTCTGCTGTCACATTTGCAGATGTTCATGCGGTCATGGGGACTGCCTGTCCTGGTTACATTTTTTGGCCATTGCTACAATTATACATGGAGTGCATCTGTTGCCAAAATCCGGTTGGGCCCACACAAAAAATGATTACAGAACAGCAGCTTCTTCATCTGCCAGGAAATCCACCTCCTCCTAAGCCTCAGGATGTCAGTCACTTATCTGGAAAGACACGAGGGTGACTTGCAAAAACAATGACCTTCATATTTACTACTTGGTTTGGTGGAAGAAAGAATAAACTTCCCTCCTCTTTTTTCCTAAAGCTATGATAAAATGTCTGCATATTTTTAAAGGTAAGTCATCAGAGAATTAATTATATGGCTGGTCATTAACTCTAGAGATACCCTAGTCTGAGTCTCCTCTCCCAGGGAGACCCCAGGGGTGACCCTCCCCACCCCCTAGGCTTCCAGAATAATCCATAATCTTTTAAAAGCAGCACTGCCATGTACCATCAGGAAATCTGCCTTATACTGAATTGAGAGATGTCTCCTTGAAACTTATATACTTGCTGGCCTTAGTTTTGCCCTCGCAGAAATGCACAGACTGCGTCTAATCCCCATAGGAACAACAACCCAGCAAATATTTAAACCACTTGAACAAAGTCATTATGTTCTCCCCAAATCCTCTATTTTATCATGCTAACATCTCTTCCACTGGCTATTTAGCACTAGCTTATCTTCTTCAATTCATAAATAAAGCTCAAATTTTCCACAAGTTTATCAGAATGTCATGTCTACTATTTGCAAAGATAATTCCACAAGCATCTACATTTCAATGAAAGAGCTCTTCTTATAGACTTGTAACCCTTACCACCTTGTTAGGAAGTCTCTGCTCAGACAGGAGGATTTCCCACCAAAGTCTCCTCCATGAGGAAGGAAAATAGCTCTTCCTCAACTGATAATCAGTCCTCATAAAAGACACATGCTAAAAGCAGTGAAAGTAAACATGCATTACCTTTTTGTTTTATTAAGTAGCCATATTTTAATAAAGTTGGCTATACATTAGTCATAATATCAGGTTATAAGATGCAGGATGCTTTACCTTTAACACAAAAATCTTTAGCAGAATTGAACATAGGTGGATAGGAGTAACATCTGCCATCAGACTTTGTGGGAAGCGTAAACCTCCACAGAGTACTGCTTTTCTCACCTCCAGATTGCACTTTGTGCTGTTTCTGCCCCTCTCCTGTATACTCCTTCATTACACATCACATGGACTTCTTCCACTTACATGTGTGAAGTCTGAGATGTCTCTTATGACCTGTAGAACTCTGTTCTCTCCCCTTCTCTGATCCATGCAGATATAAAGTCTGGTAAGTCTACGTAAAATGTTACATTTTTCCACTGAGAGCCTCCTGCTGGCCTATTATATTTTTTCAGACTCAAATATTCTTAAAGACTTCAGATCATTTATAATATATTAACTCTTCTTTATCAATTTTCTATATTTAATATTCTATATTGGTAGGGAATCTTCTAAAAGGTAAAAACATGACATGAATTCATTAATAACTGGGGGAACTGGTAAAATGTTGCAGTTGAAAAGAGAAACCAGAGTGGACGTATATGCAATGAGTATTGCAATAAATTTACAAACAAATAGAAAACAGATCAAGAAGGTACTAACCAACTGCACCACGTACAATCTTCATTTCAGTGGGTAAGGATCAGTTGAAGTGCTCTCAGTTTGGCACTTTGTCCCATTTAAAAAAAAAAAATTATCTTAAAGGGGGAAAAAAGATAAAAAAACAATAATATGAAATTTCAAAACCATATAACAGTAGATCAATAATGGTTAATATATTGTATATTGTTATCTACAAATTAGTTGCTCAGATTATAAGATACAGGTGCTTTTTAAAAAACAGCTGTTTATAAATTTGTGAAACTGCTCAGCAATAAGGTAGAGATAACGCTGCAGAATATAGACAGGATATAAATATACCCCCATCACACGCATGTTAATATAACTGCAGTTCAGCAGAATAAGAAACGAAAGACCAATATTTCCTGGTTGAAGAATCAATAAAGGTATAATCTGGAAGCAACACTATACTCTAGGACCTTTATACCTAAGTGTATACATATGCCCACAGCTCTTCCTCTGCAACACCTCCCCTTTCTCACAATTTCACCCCAATTCTAGTCCCCTTGCCCTGACTAGCCGGCACAGCAGGTTTCTATCTGTACATGAGAATTGCTAACCTGAGGCTACTGAGTTCACAGCCATTTTATACTGCCTTCTTTGGAAGGGACTATTTGATCCTCTGCTGTTCCTAGAAACGTGCTGCTCATGTGTGTGCAGTACTACAAGACTTCCTGCACTGATGATGAAATACAGCTCAGGGAGTTAGACTCTGGCTAGAAAGAAGACTGTACCTGACTGTTGCTCCCAGTTTGGTCTAGAGCAGATGCTATGGCAGAATGACATAAATAAAAGTTCCAGGAACATGGTAGTGTTTAAAATCTAAACACTTGTACAAATGGCTGAAGTCCACAGTGCTACTCTTATTGTACTGGTGAATATCTCAAGTGCAGGGCAGAAACAAAATCCTTTTTTACCATGCTCATAATGACTCTAAATAGTAATTTTTTCCCCTCTCATTCCATCAGTTACCATGCAAATATTTCCTGAGTTCCATCCTAGACTAAGCATCACAAAAATATAGCAATAATCACATTCCCTACTTTCCCTGTGAGTGACCCAGGAATGCGAGACAGGGCTAGACTTCGTATTTCCAGGCTTTAGTGCTGAGAGGTTCTTAGAACACCACAGGCCTATTCTCACAATAGGTGCTAAGTCTATGCAAGAGCAATTGCCAAGAATAAGAACTATTCCTACTGACAAACTTCACTCTCTTCTCAGCATGTTCTAAAAGACAGTCAAAGTTTTCCTGCTTCTTTACTAAGCCCCAGAGTTCCTCAGTATATCTTGTAACTTCAAAACAAAGACAAGTGCAATCACATTTCAACTCCACTAAGAAATAATGCTTTACTCGTACAAAATGCTTCACTGACATATTTTATGTGTCACAATTTTTACTTAAACTCAGTTAATCATAAAAAATGGCCAGAAATGACATAGTAAATGAAAAATCCAGCCTGTGCTACTTCTTAGCCAGTTATCATTTCTGTTCTGCCCTAAGTCGTGGATTCTAGAAATGCAAGAAGAGTGACACTCTGAACAGATACACTCATGCTGTGGGAAGGAACAGCAACAAGACAGACTAAGAATATGACATTTTGAAACAATCCAGGCTCCACACCCTCTTTGTTCCTGAACAAGCCCCAGCTGACTTTATAGATTTGAAATCTTAAAAGTCATCTACAGAATTCTGAGGGAGGTAAATGCATTTCATATGCTAGTATATCGAAGAAAGTAGTCACTACCCTTACCTAGATCTAAGAAGTGAGACTTTACACTTCATTTCCCAAACTGTGAGACATGTATTTATTTTAGCAATCATTCTTTTGGCAAAGCACTTGCATGGACTATGACTGAAACCTAAAAATCTCAAGCAGCACAACTCACATCTGAAACCAATTTTAGATGACAATTTCCCTTCATTTTCATGACAAAGAAAAAGAAACATTCTCTACTTTATCTTTTTTTGTTTTGTTTTGTTTTTTTTTGGCAGAACTGGGGATTGAACTCAGGCCTTTGCGCTTGCCAGGGAAGCGCTTATTCCACACAGCCATCTTCCCAGCCCCGAAACATTCTCTAAATATTATTTTCAGAAATGATACAACTCAGTATTTCCCTGAAGGCAGGCACTTTGCCTGTGACATCAATGAACAACAACATGAAATGACTTTAACACAATTTATTAAGAGGCAAATCTCTACCCACATGCCACCATAATGGCCACAGACCAGATACAGTGCGGTTGGGTGGTGGATAAATGACCATGCTAGACACACATCACACCAGCCTGTAATGTGGAACCCCAGCCAGTGGTGTCAATGGCTTCTGCTGCTTGTATCTTGATACCAGATTTGCTGCTACCACACCAGACTTTCCAATTGCTATACAGTGGGTTTGCTGTTCTGTAACGTGCTCTTGGGAAAACAATCAAGCGTGTTTATGATTTGCAATATAATGCTTAACATGAGTTTAATATGAGAGGACCCTTCGGAAAATAGTAATTAAACTAAAAAGCAAAGCAGAGGAATGAGTAAGCATATACAAGCCTATCCCACTCAGGGAGCCATTCTCAGAATGGCTACAAAAATATCCTAATACATGGCTAATTATCCACTAGGAGAATCATACATGCATTTCTAATTTTAAGGCATCATTCAGTCTACAATGTACTACTGACATAATAATAGCATTTTGGGCAAAAGAAAAAGAAAAGAAAAGCATCAGTTGGAAGACACCACTTTAACATAAGCATCCAAATTGGAGAGTGGAAAAGAACACTGAAGAAGAAACTGAGGAAACAGAATGCTTTCCTTATCTAAAGGGACAGATGAAAGGATATCATTTAGGTCTGCTCAAATCAAAAGCTGCTCTGCACCGTACTGAAGGAGAACAGAGAATTTCAAACACTGTAATTTAAGGGTGGGATTCTCCAGTAGACTTTCTCCTCTAACCCATTCCTATTGCCACAAATTACCAGGTTCTTGGAGTGTAAGGAATTTTGAGAACCCTAAATTAGAAGTATTAGTGACAAATTCTAACTTATACTGGAAGCATGAAGCCTCTTCCTACTTTGAAAGATGAGAAATTCTAAAATGCACCAGGCATGAAATAGATTAAATAACATCTGACATGGTAGAGTTACTAGAGAAAATACACTCACAAACATTTGAGTTGCAAACTGTCACAGGTGTCCTGTATGACACTCACTGTAGGCTAATGAATGAGTCCAATTTATGAACAATTCTCCCAGAATGCAACTATGCAACTAGTACGTAAGTCAGGAACTTACTGGGTGTGTGTGTGTGTGTGTGTGTGTGTGTGTGTGTGTGTGTGTGTGTGTGTGTGTGTGTGTGTAATAGACATAGAAAAAGTATACTTTTGTTTCCCTTTCATCTTTCTGCTGAAGGGGGCATTTCCTTCCACTGAGTCTTTCAAGGAAAGGAAGGAAAATATATGCCATGTTTTCCCATCAATGTATTAGGGCAGACATCACCAATCAGTTACTATACTATTCCATGTTGAGAACATTCATTGAATCTTTTTCAAAATTCTCCCAGATTCCATCTCCAATTATTCAGAGTTAGCAATCAGATAAGACTTGTTTTTTTTTCAACTATGCTTGAGCTCATTTGTAGCTCATTCAGCCAACCAGGTCAAGAAGCCACAGTCTTGAGGAATGCTGGAACAAAGAGTATGCACTGGCCTGGCAGATAGGTCTCCAATATTAGGTGGGTTTTGGCATTCACTCATCCAGTGATACCCCTTTCCATCACAGATGCAGGTGTCACAAAGACTACTTTCTTAGATTCCCTATCCACATTCATTCTGGGTTCCACGAGACTCCAAGTTTTTGCTCATGCCTAAAACAATTGCAAAATTGTGGAAATTCTGCACCCCTGTGCCTCCACAGGCCTCAGCAATGGGATCAGTGGGCCTCACAATCACATTCAGAATGTTGTTTCTACAGTGGCCCTGTTGATAAGTGCTCTGTGGAAAAGATGAAGGGCTCCAAGACAAGCATGTACTCTGACCTCTATGACTCAACAATCAAATGTGCCCTGTACCAAGGCTGTGTGAATGGTTACCAGTGATATAACCAGGGGTGCCCACCCATTTTAAAACAGGTTTTCCCTAATCATGGGGAAAGCAAGGCCTAGAGTCAAGAGACATTGCTCACTGGGGAAATGCAAGCACATTGGGGAGCAAACAATGAGATGGTGGCCACAGAACAGATACAAGTTCATTGTCCTTACAAAGCTGTAAAGAACAAAGCTTTTACGCACATGAATCAACAACGTCAAATTCTGGAACTGGTCTGCATATCTGGAAGAGTTCAGAATTTTGGGACAGGAGACAGATAAGTTAAACTCCTCAATTTCAGAAGAGCTAGAGGAGTGAAGGACAAACTTGTAAGATGCTCAAGATAAAGATGCTGGCTCTTGTTGAAGGGTTCCCAGACACTGGATATCTGCTGTTTGTGCAGACAGGCTGGTTCTGCACCTGCACTTAGGTCACCCACCAGGACATGGCAAAGGCTGCGAGGGATTTCCTGTGTTTGATGACAGCACATACATTAGTCAAGAGCTTCTAAAGATGGAAACACAATTTGTCTGAGTCTGGAACTGAGAGTACAAAAGGCCTAGAGGGAAGGAAGACTGAACCACAAACCAAGCCATTTCCTTTATCATCAAACCAAATACAGTTCTGAGTGAATTGCCCATTTTTATATAGCACTGTAATATTTTGTATTTTTGTACAGTTTTATGAATATTTTAATGGAATGCTTTTCATTTTCTAAACCTTGGAGTTTTTGTAAGTGAGCACTTTCTACTCCAGTAATTTTTATTTCAATTCTAAGACATAGGGTGGAAATTGAAGTGTTTTCATGACAGTTTCCTGTACCAGAAATATTCAAACTCATGTATAAGAATTGATCAGAGCCACACAACTCATTCCTATCCCTTCGAAGATCAATTAAGGAAGAAAGTACCTATCATAAACAATTCAGAAACTATAAGTCTAGGTGTCTATCCTAGAGCAAGTCTTGAATGTTTACTGCAATGCTATAATGTCAACAAACTGAAAATAAGCATTGTTCAATACAAGTAAAAATAAACTATGGTTTGTTCATTAAATGAAATGCCACGAGCAATTAAAATGAATAAACAGTCATATATATGTATATATATAATAAACATAATATGTGGACAAGGAAAACCAGGGGTCACCTTGAGCTTTGATTATAAGGTTTATTTCCTTATTTCTTTTTTAATATTAGGTGAATATTACAAAATATTTTTAGCATTTGTTAAATCTGAATGTTTACTAAATTTTATATTTTTTCTATATTTAAAATCTTTGCAACAAAAATTAATCAATCAGGAAATAATAGTTTACTGCATAACTAGAGGGGAAAGCTACCAGAGGTTTTTTGTTTTACTAGTTCTCTTAATAAGCAAGTTGAGAGAATGCCAAATTACCCAAACCCAGAATGTCTGCTGTGGTGATTAGAGTATCTGCAACTATGCTGAAACACTTTTATCACCTCCCCAGTATTAAAGATTTGCTTTACTGGCTTAACTTCAGATAGAATATGGCTAGAATATACAGCATGCAGCTCTGAATATATTTCATGCAGAAAAGGGAACTTGTAAATCTGTATCTCTTCTACTTAATAAGTTACTTGTTTATGGAAACGGGCTTGCTTTATGGAACCTCCTGATGTTATGTTCTATAAAGATTTTTCCTCCATGGCAAACAATGGCACTAGCAGTGTTTTCATTTAAACATACGCTTTAATCATTATATATCAAAACTAAAGAATATCATTAAACATTTCATTTTTCTAGGTGACAGACTGCAGAAATGTGACTTTTAACAACTGGTTTGCCCTCCACTTATGCTCATTTTTCTGACGTGTCCTGCTGATGGCTGCTTGCAAGACAAAGTCAGTCATGTGCGCTTCTCTCCGAGCCGGGCCTGTTCAGCAAAGCTCTGAGGCAGCAGGACTCTGCATCGAGAAGGAGTGAAGTTGGACATGTAGGAGCTAAGGACAGCAGGTTTCTCATCCCTGCCTAGATCTTTCGCCACAACAGGTGTTCTTCTTACCAACCTCTACTGCTAATGGGAAGGACTTCTTGGCCTTCTGCCTCATCTACAATTTTGTCTCCTGAAATATTATCTCTGCTTCTGGAATGTCCTATGGATCAACTAAAGAAAAGGTACATTTGAAATTCCCACTAAAACCCTAAGAAATCCAGGCATCACTACTGAAGAATGCAGAAATTATGAATCCCAGGTCAGTACATGGGTGAATAAGAGAAGCTCAGGTCATCGTGTGACGAGGTCTAACACCAGCACACCCCAGGCTCTCCAATAATCATGTGAGTGATCTCTTAATTTTCATTGTGTTGTGAAACTGATCTCACTCTACAGAGGAAGAAAGAGAATTAGAGAGGTTAACTGATAGAATGGCCTTTAACTGTATAATTAATGACTAGAGCAGTCAGTATCTCATACTTAGATCAATGTTCAAAATATTTAGTCAGCAGTAAAATATGGCCAGTAAAGGGGGAACCGATGATGCAGCATGGCACCAGGACCTGGAGTCCTTGATGAGCTAGGCACCAGCCAGCCCTCTGATCCCTGAGTGATGGGAAAGATAAGTGGGACCCTGTGAGAAGGGATAAGTGGCTGGGTGGTTTTCATTGGGAGAGTCAAGTTATTGTTTTTTTGTGTTGCAGTACCAGGGATAGAACTCAGGACCTTGTGCTTGCCAGGCAAGCACTTATTCCACTGAGCTATCTCCCTGGTGGCAGAGTCAAGTTGGAAGCTGTTACTGGTAATGTTTTAGCAGTAACACAGCTTTGCTGGGGCATACCTACTGAATACCAGCCTGTGCTAGAGTTTCCATCTGGCTTTCCTGTTTCCAGCTCGAATAAGCCTTGGTTACTTTAGTTTTCCCTCACAGCGTGTCTTAATTTTTCAAATGAAGTTTCTTACAGATTTTTTGACAACCTTACAAACTATAATTAGTAACAATCATAAGGTCTAGAGCACATATGACTATTTAAGCAAGAGCAAAAGAAATAAAACAAAATACAGACCAGAAGAGAAAGAATATAGTACATGTGAACAGAGTTCATATGTTAAAATGAGCCAGTTGCTAGGTGGTGGGATAAAGTGTGACATCAGGACTCTCACTGGCATAACTGGCAGGTGGTCAAAATGGTTGAGAAAGTCACCTCAGTCTCCCCTTCCTCTGTGCCCCAGAGCCTGTTTCACTACTGTCATGCTTATAACAAGATAACAATCACTTGGTTTTATTGCTTATCTTACAGAACCATCCTCTCTAGGAAATCTGACCTATATCACCTATTTGTTTAAACATCTTCAGAGTCTGGCCAAGAGTCTTCCCTAAACAAGATGTCCAGTACAGAACTTGTAAATCATACACCAACCTGCTCTTGACTAATTGCACACTTGATTGAGTGAAAAGCCAGATACCTAAAGTTGGTTATTCTTTACTGCTTAAATGAGAGATATACAAAACTTCATCTCTCAATGCAGGGACGATGTAGACAACACAGTTTTTTTGAGCCTGCAGAGCTTGGAGATACTCCTGGATATCCCTTACGCATTCCTTAGAAAGGCAAAGGGAGGACAAGCAAACTTCATTTCTCTCAGGATGGCTTCTGCCACTTTTTAAAAGCTCTATCATTGAGAACACAAATATGAATCTGAATTCATTTGCAGACTGACAATTCTGTGGTAGGAGACCAAAGCAAGTACTTTCAAAGAAGTTAAGATACAGGGTGGTGGTGTAGCTCAGTGTGGTGCACTTGCCTAGAATTCATGAGACCTTGGATTTGATCCCATTGCTGATAAAAAGTTTCTTGCTATTTAGTAGAGTAGATACCTGTCAAACCAATGCTCATTCCACATGTGTTTAAGCAAATACAGTGAAAGAAAGAAAAGGATACCTAATTTATTTTCACTCTAAAATACTCAGGCCAAATGCTAGCCCTCACTTTCCCCTAGAGCAATTACATCAGCTTCTCAATGGGATATTGGAAATAGAGGGTTAATTTTATCCTCTATAGAGGATAAATTTTAGAATAGAGAATAAATTTTATTAATTTTAATTAATCACCTCTTTATTTTCTACCTGGTATGTAAGGTAGGTGGTGGGATAGAGTGTGACATCAGGACTCTCACTGGCATAACAATTATGGACAATTATGGAGAAAATCAGAGGTCCTTTGCCTTTAATTCCATTGCCTTAGCATATGTTCTCCAAATTGTGTTTGATCAATTTACTGGCTCCTTACACTCTAAACAAAAAGAGGGTCCCATGCTCAAGGACTAAAAGAACTGTGATCTGATGCCCACATATGATGCAACTTTCATCTCTGTGGGCATGTGGGGGGGGGGAGCAAGGAACAGTCCTTTTACTGAGGAGCAGCATCAAATTGACCCAATTAGGATGTACAAACCCAGTAAGAGAAATCAATAAAAACTACTAGCTTAGTTTCCAGCCACTTTCCCTTGATGCCTGCAAGAGGTGCTAGGACTAGCACCAGATCAGCAATTTGCAGAAAACACAACAGGTGAATCAGAGCCAAGACAGGCAAGATTCTTGAGTGATTTATTTTAGCTAGAATCAAATACACACTCATCAGGAGAGTGGAAACTCACTTTCTCCAAAGTAGCTTTCAAAACATACAAAAATAAAATGAAAAAAGTAATAGTATTTTCTTAAGCACTGGCTTTTGAGGTCAAAAGTAAAAAAGGAAAAATTAGGCACAGCCACCAAATACTGTTCTTCCCTCAAACATCTGTTGTCACTACAGCAGCTAACAACATCTATAAGCCCACTTGCTTTTCTGCAAGCTCTAAAGCCCAACAAAGAGTAAAATAATCTGGATATTTATAAGGACTGAATAAGGGACAGAGCTAACACACTGGCTCCTGGGAAGAACAGCAATTAAAGAAAATGTCTTCCTGTGCTGATAAGCTTGCTGTTGGCACAATCAGTATACACACACTTTATCTGTACCCCTCTGAAGACCAACTCCTTACTTTTCCCAGGATTTAAAAATCATGTTAACAATAAGTAAATACAGTATGGCCAGATGCCTTTTGTGGTCAGATGGCTCATTGTTTAAAAAACTTCAGTTTAAAATCCAAAAGATTGTTAACAGATGCAGTTTCTGGCCAGAGACTGGGGAAAACCTCATTTAAACAAAAGAGTATGTTGTGATTGGAACTAAAAAGGGAATTACCTTTATAGATAAGAACCACAAACATTTCCTATTTAAAAATACCCTCAACAGGACCTTTATGGACCTTTCCTTAGAGTTTAAAATTCAACACTGGGCAGCTGCCTATACAAGACCCAGGGTTGACCAGGCAGCCCTGCAACTTACACATGGCCTTGGGCTTGCAGCAAGGCCACCGCGTCCTTCTCTGACTCTCCCGAAATTTCTTCATTAGGCAAAATTCCAATTAATTTTCTTCTGATAATTTTAGCCCAGAAGTACATTTGCTGCTTTAATTTTGGCTCTGGGATTGAGTTTGCAACCAGAGACTTAGATGTAGAAGTTTTATAAATGAACACTCAGTTGATAAGCAGATAGCGGCTGCTGGGTCCCAAGTATCTGTCAGGTGGGAAAGAAGCAATTGGTTGAGAGAAAGCCTGCCCCCCCCCACGCCTCTATCTTGTCTACTTCCACAACTTCTGTTCACTTTTACAGAGAGCTTGCTTTCACCAACTCCCACGGCCTGTTTCTGTTGGCCTCAAAGGACCCTCACTCTATGGCTTCTCTATGTGGGAGAATGTCTACAATGTCCTGGGTTCTAATCTTAAAAGATGGAAAATTGGAAGGGTTCTGAGTGTATTTTCCCTGCCTGAGAAATGGATATAGTTTGGCTTGTTGGTAATAAGCCTTATAATTGGAGAAAGCTATAGAAGAGATATTCTGGGAAAATATCTCTTAATATCAAGGGCAACCACCATGCTGCTCTGCTCTGAGAATGAAGAACCTGTCCCTCAGGATACCACTTTATCTGCTGAGGTGAACATCACACCCTTTCCCTGGCTAGCCTCTGTATCTTTCATGTTCCTTATGTATTTTTCAATTTATTTCAGTACCCCATGAGGTCAGCTGCAGACCACAGGCATGGATAGTTTTAACACTGTGTGAAAAATGTATCTTTCTCATCCATTCCTCAGGTGACAGGCATTTTGGTTGGAATATTCATCTCTGATAAAACTAAACAAAAAAAGGGAATGTAAATGAAGGACCATTTTGTATCTGTATCTACAAAAGTTAGGATTGATATACAGCTTTCTCTTAATTCAATGAGAAGAAAGATTGATACTAACAGTGTTTATAGACAGGACATCATGTCTGCATCTTGTACTATAAACGACCACTATGAAGACAACAATATGCAATGTATTAATTATTGAAACTGTCCTACTAATTGGTTTTGAAACTGTCTCATTGCTATTTTTTTCTCAGTAAAACAAACAAACAAAAAAAAAAACCATGTAAAGTCCTAATCAAAAATCCTGTCAAAAATGCCATCATTTATTTTAAAGTGAGAAAGATGTAGAGGCCCACAGAATTCCCCAAAGAGCTAAACCCATCTTTCCATTCTGCCTTTTCATTGTTAAGTCATGTAAGGAATCTAAGTTGCTGGAATGCGGCTAGCAGAAATACCTTCCCCAACATCTATGCAATTTGGCCTACTAGCAAGAAGGGCCCATCCATCGAAGAATGGCATCCTGAGGCCACTAGACACATCCATATCTATTCTCCTACAAAAAGCCAACTATGTATGTTTGAAACCAGGCTTGCAAAGGGATGACTGGCCTGGAACTTGAAAAATGAGCAACAGCTGCAAGTCTGAGGTCATTAGTCTTCTCCAGGGTCTGCCTTCTCAGTGTGAGGGGCAGTAGTTTCCATGATTAACTTTCAATCGCTGTCAAGGGTGTAATAAACTCTGGGAAAGAAGAAAACTTTTCCCCTAGTAAGTGGCTCCCATTTTCATGGCACTTCCTTTCTTCCGGTGCATGTTCTCCATTTCTACTTTATATTATTTACTAATTTTGAGGGGAAAAATATATAGAGGCACTGGGGGATTTTTTCCCTAGTCCTAGTGGAAAATTCTTTGCTCCCAAAGACCAGGCAATACCATTAGCTCAGGACTGAACAAATACATTTTAATTTTAAAATTCCATCCTAGTGTATTATGTATGTTCCTTGGGCCATGACAATCTGTTCAAGCAGAGTGTTTCTTCTGTTTGGTGAGACATATCCAGGGAGAGATAGAGAGCAGAGAAGGTAAGGACAATACATCGATGGAAAAAGACATTCTACTGCTGGCCACTGGATAAGGACTCTCTGTCTAAGAACAGCTCAGTGATCATACTGAGAGATTATAGCTGGATACATCTTTTAGTGAAGGCTACTGGAGCCAAATCTGACACACACTCATCAATTACCACTGCTCAGATGGAAAATTAAACATGCTTTTTAAGTTTCTACAGACAGTATTCAGCATAACACTATTGACAGTTTAGCAGTCTAGTCAGCATATATTCATTTCAAAGTCATTTCTAATTTACAGATGCTAGAGGTGCAAAGGTGAGCCTGACACTGTGCCTCAGAGCCAGAGGCCCAGGGACAGGAAGAGAGACTGTGTACAGGCTCAGAGTGCCTGCACTGAGCAATGGAAAATGCTCCTGATGACAGGCATGGCCCATCAAGGGCAGAGGCACCAGGAGACAGCGAGGTAGGCATGCAGGAGTACTGAAGTACACCCAGACACTGAAGAGCAGGTTCTCCTGACCGACACAGAGGGCTTGAAAACATACTGGAGAATTCTTTGTTGGTATTTCTCCAGGCCCACAGTGACTAACTAACCTGAGTGTTTGCTGTCTGTCAGGGAAAGGTGGCACTTCTTTCCAGTCTGCCTTCTTATGTACCTATTTACTTTCCCGTTTCCCTAGGAAACAGGGGAAAAGTGGCAAAAGGTGGCTATAAACAGGATTAGCCCCCAAAAAACTAGCTGTGAGGATCTGCAGCTGGGTTAAGAGATGACAGAGTGAGCTTTCTTTCTAGAGGTGCAATGCACAGAGTAATGCTGTGTGGCACAGACGTGAGGGAGTTAGAGCTTCTATACCTTTGAAGCCCCATGGCCATTCTCCATCTCCCAAGGAAAATGAATCTCAGCTTTGAAGTGATCACCCAGAATAAAGACCCTGCTTCTTGCAAGGGGGTGTAGTATACCCCTAATGCCATGATGGAAGCAGGTGACTGACCATGGTTTCACAATTATATAACTTCTGGGGTGGGAAGGGGGGTTGGCCCTCTCTTCCTTTTCTCCATCCTTCATGTGTATTGTGAAATGGCTGGAGAACTACTTCAGGCCATGAGGACAAGGCCACACCTCTGTGATCCCCAAGAGATCTCCAAAGGCAAAGATGCTAGAAAGCAGCCACAGAGTGCTGAACAGACACCTCTATCTCCTGTGAGCCAAATAATAGTTACAGGAGCCACGGAGCCCAAGGAAACAAGATCTAAGGGGCCAACACTTTGCCTCCTCTGATATCAAGGCTACCACATGACACTTTCAATTTGGTTTATACATGATAAAGAGCTGAGTTCCAGTGGTAAAAAGGGAGAACAACAGGATGCAAAGACCATAATTTTGCAGTTAGTAATATGATACATACCTTTTTCTTGCTACAGTATATCTGCCACTTTTTCTCAGCTGGAAGTGCAAACATGGCTTCCCTGTGTTTGTCTGTAAGGTCAAGTTCATCCTGAAAAGAAAGAAAAGAATTAGTATTTCATAGATTAAATGCTGTTCTTATAGAGGATGTTATCAGTATCATCAGGAAGAGAAGAAAAAAAACCCAACATATATTCAAATGAACCCAAAAAAGACCACAGCTGTGTTGAAGTATGTGTGACTGCCATTAAGACAACATGTCCTGGTGAGGGACCAGACATTCAACACAGCATGGCCTGGCCAGTATTGAAGATGAAGGTATAAGGGCCTCCTGAGCCACTGCTATGTAGGGGCCACTGAGATGCACAGCTCAACCATATTGAAGATGAAAGCTGCCTGGCCACAGCTTCACAAACACACTCAGGCTGGGCCCTGCAGTGCCTGCACATGACAGGAAGGGGAGCAATTGCTATAGTTTGGGTGGCAAGTGACCCCAGAGGTCCCTATGCTAATGGCCTGCTCCTCAAAGCTGCACTATCAGGGGGACAATGTAACCTCTGGGAGGTGGGGGCAGGGAGTGATCTTTAGGCCACCTATGGCATTAGGCCCTGGCTCCTGCTTTCTGCTTCATGGCCACATAGTGAGTGACTTCACTCTGCCACACATTCCTGCCATGCGGCTATCTTGCCACAGATTCTAAGATGGGGCCAACAGACCATAAACTGGAATCTCTAACACCGAGCCAAAATAACCCTTTTCTATTTCTAAGTTAATCACTTCCAGCATTTCGTCACAGTGACAATAAGCTGACTAACACAGCAAGAGAAACAAAGACCAGGCTATGGTCAGAGACCTGGTACATGAGGTCACCATGACCAGCTCAGCTAAAGCACTGAGTTATGCAGAGGATTATCAGGTCTGAGTGGAAGGGCATGACAAGTAGGCGGAGAGCTTAAGTGCCAAACTATGGAGTCTCTTCTTGAATAAGATGAGTCAGTGACATTGTGAGCAAGCATGTGACACTGTTACTTCCACAAACCCCAACTTATATTTCCTAATATTTCACCTTCAAGGATTTTCCCACTTGTTTTTCACATGGACCCTATGAGGCCCACTCATTATTACATCCTCAGTGTAATAACAATCCCATTACAATTGAGCTGGGGAAACTTAGGCTGAGACTGAACAAACCACTTGCTCAGGATTATGTGCCTGTCAAGTCAGAAGGCCAGGTTTTAAGCCCAGAGCTGTCAGATTGCAGAGTCCAGAGACGCAGCTTCTCAGATCAGTGTTTAGAAATATTAATTTTATAGTGATAGTTTAGGTTCTACCTTAAAGGAAGGTACTCTTACACATTCATAACTGATGAATGACAA
This sequence comes from Ctenomys sociabilis, assembly GCA_004027165.1. Lineage (NCBI taxonomy): Eukaryota > Metazoa > Chordata > Mammalia > Rodentia > Ctenomyidae > Ctenomys > Ctenomys sociabilis. The sequence goes on from PVKA01001780.1 coordinate 82,184, forward strand.
AAATAAGATAATGGTTACAATGTGCTTACAGCAAAGCAATCATTTAACAGCTCAATGCTATTACTGGTATTGTGCCTCTAGTATATATTTACTCTCCCTGGGAAAGTTACTTAGTTAAAAACAGTAGATTGGTGAATGTGGGTGAGACACAAACTCTATAAATTAAGGCACAAAGGGTTTGAATCCCAAGGAGTAGGCCTTCTTCCTGAAGCGTTTCTGCGAGCTTCTGCATTTGTGCTCTCCTGTGGACATACACACTCAATACTGGTTGCACACCTTAGACGCTGACTACTATTTAGTCTGCGGGTTCTATTACGTAAACCTTCTGAAAAATCTCTTGATTTTCCTTCTGTAGCATTTATTTATGTCCTACCCCCTCTCCCTTGGCTCTGGCCTCTCCGGATGCCTCTGTGTTGCGCCAGTCTTTCCTACTCAGCACAGCTTAAATTCTCTTGATGCAGAGGCTCTCAAACTTAAGCAAGCAGCACAACACCAGGAAGGCTTCAAGTGACCAATGTTCAGCACTGACCAGGTGGGAAGAAGTATCTCTATTTAAAGTTTTGTTAATGTTGCTTGCCCAGAGACCATATTTTAAAGTCACTGTCTTGACAATAGAGCATCTATGCTATTTTGAGCTCCCATTTCCAAAAACTTCATTACTTCTACATTACCTGAAAACTTAATTAGCCATTCCCCAGTGGGCCAACTTACTCTGCCAGGTTAGCTTCTAGTTATCCCCTTATCCTCCACCTCATTAACACCTGCATCTCCAGAGCCTACAGCATGCCAGCTTCCCCAGAGGAATTCTGAATCTCATTAACTCTCTGACTCCACAATGGACTTCTCATTTTCCTGTAAGGACTGGCACCATCAACTAAATATGTAGTAATGTCTGGCACAGGTGGCAACTGCATTGTTATTTCTCTCATCATCTGACTACAAATCAGTTGCTATTTTCTTTAATGAGCCATTAAAATACACATATATTCACACAATTACATGTCAGCCACAATCCCCTGCCCCTTCTCCCTGCCAAAAAAGATCACTTAGCTAGTAAGGATTTTAACAATAAAAAACTGAGGAAGGAATGAAAGACCTTTATAGAAAACTCTATTATGAGGGAACACATTTAAATGTTACAATTTTGGCATGCAGCGATTGTACATGTGAAGTAATTATTTTCCTGCCTTTCTTCCTTTTTAAATTTCCTGTAAGTCACATGTCGTGTCACATATTGAAAAATGGAAAAAGGTGACATAAATCACTTTCCAACAATCAGGTCAATTAATCAAACAGCTCAATAATGTGTTGCCATAGCTTGGGGAAAAGGTGTTTGATTTGTGAGAGACAGAACTGCACTATTAATAGTACATCCTCTGCTACACAATAGCAGTTTCTGCTAACTGAACACAGGTGTGAAAAACATGCGCCAAGCCTAACCCTAGAAACTCAAAGCAAAGGGTATTAATAGCACTGGATCTTGCTATTAGATGCAGATAACTTCTGAGAGATAAACATAACCAGTTTTAAATTGAGAGACCACAGATCAACTAGGATTTAGCGGCAGATGGCTTCAGGAAAAGAAAAATTACTTGTGAAAAAGACTGAAAATCACTAAAGGATCTCTGAATACAATTTTGGATGACAGCAGGACAATGGGAAGAAATGTGGGACTGGCAGTGTCACTCAGTGGAACAGGGTTTGTCTAGCAGATATGAGATCCTGGTTTCAAACACCAGCGAAAGGAAGGAAAGAGAAGAGGAGGAAGGGAAAAGGAGGCCATGCAAGAGGGAGCATCTTCTGTGTACTAACAGTAGAGTTTCATACACATTCATTTATTTCCATCTTCATAATAGTCATAGATTAAGTAGCTTGTTGAAGATAACAAAGTTAGGAAACAATGGAGAAAGAATTCAAGTCTAGACAGAACACAGAGTCCACATTCTTAACCACCACACTGGGATTCTGTGAGCTGACCACAGGCAGTAGAATCCCATCACTGATGCAGGTACAAAGTGTCACCATCCACAGAGTGTCTGTGAGAAGAAAGGGCGCTTTGGTTGGCAGGCAGCCCTTGCCTTTAGGTCTGGCTCTCATCATCTGTGCAACCTTGGACAAGCGTCTTAACCTCTGCACTTCAATTTCTTCACCGGAAGACAAAACAATAACATATTCCTGAATGTTATCGCAAGATTCATTTATGCAACTGAAATCAATTTTTGATAAGTATCTACCATACGATAACAATCACTATGAAAGGCTCAAGGGACATGGTCTGATGGAGAGTAGAAGGACAATCAAGGATCACACTTGCAGAGGGGTGAGCACACACTCAGAGCTGAGCTCTGAGGCACAGACAGAACTGGGAATCTTTTCCCAGGAAAGTGAAGTGAAAGCTTGGAGATAAACAGACTCAACAAGTAAACAGCACTGGAGCCACTGAGCCACCAAATGGCAGCTGAGGCAGTTGTCAGAGGTCACCTGTGGATTCTGGGCAAGCAGAGTGACACAGATTAAGTTAGCTAACAATTTCATACAAGGAGTGCTGAGATGCACTGTCCAAGATGTAATAAGGTCCTTGCCCCTCCATTCCAAAACTGCATCTGCTCTGATTCACTCTTTTAATAATGTGGCCAAACCAAGCATGCAAGACTAAAAGACTAGCACTGCCATAAGAGCTCCATCAACACTTACTCAGTGTCCTACCCACCCCAGGGCCGGCCCAGATATTACGCAGAACACATAGATAAATAACACACCCTGGTTTAAAGGACTTTATAATCCAGGAAGACAAGATGATACAAGGCTTTCACCATCCCCATTCTTTCAGGGCTTCTGAGACTTTGCCCACACTGTTCTCCTTTTCCAGAGTCCTCCTACTGTGTCCAAAGAGCCAGTCCTGCTCACTCAGCCTTCTCCAAGACACACCCATTCCTTTCAGAAGCCCATCCCGACTTCATTGGTATTTATCACATGGCTACAGTTGTTAGTGGCATGTCTGGCTCTTAGTACCGACTTGTTCCCCAAACAGATACTCTGTCTTATTTATCTCTACATTAACTACCAGTTCCTAAAATAATATCTGACACAGCAGGAATAAACAAACAAGGAAGGTAAGATGCAAATGAGGAAGGTAGGGAGGCTGGAAGGGAAGAAGAATGGGAAAGAAACTGTAAAATACAGTGTTCAATAATGCATTTTGAAGATTAAAACCTACTGGCTTCTTGTGGAAGCTAGGCAGCTTTCCTGTCCACGCTTGACTCCACAGTGCATCTGACAGGCCCCAGGCCTAGACAACACACAGCACTTCCGCAGAGATAGAGTGGCTGGCTGGCTCTGCCCACTCTCTCTTCCAACTACTCACACTCATTTAGATACCTTTTACTGATAAAAGGAAGTGCAGTAGATGGAAGATGGAAAAAGAATGGAACACAAACTGAAGTGAAAGCCATTCTCAGAGATTTATTTATTTAAGCTCTAAAACTGCTTCAAAGTAATGTTACAGAGACTTTTTCATTTGATAATTCAAACATTAAAAGAGGCAATCATGGAAAGCAACTAGGATCACTATATTTTAAATCATGCCTGTTTATATGAATTGCTTTTTTTTTTTTTTATTTAGGACAGGATATACAGGGTATACAGGGTCTCCCTATGTAAATTGGACTTGCAGTGATTCATCTGTTTTTAGCTCCTAAGAGCTGGGATTACAGGCACATGCCACCACACCCAGTCTCTATCACCACCTCAGCATGCCCCAGGGGCAGGGCTGGCACAGCAAGCCAGGGATCAAACCCCAGCCACGCTCTGCCTAAGCAAGCACTTTAGTCCACTGAGCTATCTGGCTGGCCCTGTATGAATTGTTTAAAGAAAGTAAGTCTTACAGAAACAAAGGGACCAGAGGTCACTGGAGGCTGAGAGAGAAATGGGCCAGAGGGGTAGGGGTGATAGAAATGTCCTAAAACTATGTCACTGATGGCTAAATTTATCAAACTCACCCAACTATATTCACAATAGGTAGATTCTATAACTTGTAAATTTTGTCTATATATATGCATACATATGTGCATATATATATAATCTTGTGTACACCATATGGAAATAAAATTCTGGCTGAACATTAAGTCCCAGCTGACCATTAGGTAAATCAAGGAGTCAGTGTACAGAAGAAACTAATCCGGAAGAAGTGCGTGATGAAGAGGGAATGGAGATCCCATGCCCCATTAGGGTAAGGCGCTCAAGTGGAGAAATGTCATAATTGCACAGATAACTTCGTTTCAAACCACCTATTTCTTCCATGAAATATCTTCATCTTTTCTCTAAAAATTCCACAGATAATGTTTCCCTCAATATCCCTTCATGATTTATTTAATAGTAGTTAAAATTAAGTGACCAGTATTAGTAACAAGAGGTCCTCGGAACACCAGTTGCTCTTGCTGAGTTTTGGTCTTGGTTTCCTTCCCAGAGGTAGTATCATGGAAGAATGCTGGCATAGCTCTTCACTCAGGCCACAAGCAAGAGCACTGTGCAGAGTCTGGGTACTGCCTGCCTCTGGATCACCCTGCTCCTCAGAATTAGACCGTCTGGTCACGGCATATTTTTTCTGGATAAGATTGTACAAATCAATTACAGGCAAATGCCTGAAGAGTGATGAAAAGAGAAACCTTGTACTAAGCATCACTACCTTCCACAGAAAGCTCCCATTTGTCACAAACCCTATGGGCTTTGCTTCTTGGAGAAGATATGAAATGTACTTTCATGTATTTATAAAACATGAGTATTTATAAAATCTTGGAGAAAAGACATTATTAAGAAGCAAGGACCTCAGAGGAAAGCCCAGTCCTCAAATTGCAGCTGTGGGCTTCATCCCTAACAAAGTATATTACTGAGTACCACTCCTAAGAAATTCTGTAAAAAGAAAGCTCACCCTTACTCTACAGAAACCTACATAAATCAGAAAACAATTGGCATAGTACATAGCATTCTAAGGAAGCGGGTTAATTTGCTAGAAAATTGAAGGGAAGAATTTTGAAATAATATATAAGGGTCTTATATGAGCAGAACACTTTTGTAACAAAAAGCTCTTTTCAGAGGTGAAATGCAAAATTATTTACAAAGGTTCCCAAGAAATATTTAAAGCATTTATTCTTTGAAAATTTACCCAATCAATAGATTTCAGTAAACCAACAAGGGAGTTTCCAGCTATCAAGAAAAATCACTAAGGAATCCAGGATTTCTATTTCGAATGAGTTAAGCTAAGCCTCCATATACAGAGATAATAAATATACAGAGGTACAGAGAGTATACAAGTAATCACAGAGGATGGGGATGTAATGAACAGAAAGAAACAGGAAGGCGAAGCTAACACAGGCCACTGGGGTTACCCTGCTCATTAACTCACCGTTTTGTGTGTAGATTCCAGTTTGGGGGTTTTGTTTTGCTTTGTTTTGTTATTTAATAGTCCTTGACAAACTAGCTGTCCATCTGACTCAGTGTATGAGAGTCCAGATTTGCCAACCCTATTATTTATTCAGATAAAACTAACTTTTCTCCTCCAAATTAGATGCTTGTGGTATTTGCAACAGCAATTAGGCCTAAATCACCTGGCCTCAGCCCAGGAAAAGCTTCCCCTGTCCCTAGCCAGCTATAGCCACTGGTCTACCTGGAAGCTACACTCAGAGGAGCAGAGTCTTCTCTAGACTGAACCCCTCCTCCCATCCTGCAGCTCAGTAGTCCTAGAAGTCAAGCCCCTGAGAAGCAGAGCTCAGGTCAGAAGACATAGTGCTAAGGACAACATCAAGCAGAGAAGGCCAAACAACGCAGGTGGAGGACTAAAGGGTGAACTGTGGCAGCAAAATAGAATACTACATTATTATCAATGTATGGAGAAAATGTACAATGAGGCTATAAACCTTCATTAAACTTATGCAAACCCTGATGCTTCAAAGCAAATGATGATCAGGAATCATCAACTGCCGATACAGTTCTTAAGACCAAACTGTAATGACTCTGAGAATAATGCTTTATTTTTGTGGTAGTAGTTAGAAATCTGACAGTTATATCAGATTTTTGACAGTTTACATAGAAGTGTATTGAGTGAATTGTTATCTGCTCCTGACCAGTCAGTGCGGCTAGAAATGGAAAAACAGAGAGCTTTAAATCCCAACAAGGATATGTGTACAGAGAACACACCTTGAAGCTTTCCAGCCTAAGATTCCTGCCAATACCACAGTGTGACTCACTACCACCTACACAGAAGAGTCTGTGTCTGACAGGTTTTTGTTTAATGTGCAAAAATAGAGCAAGAAATCCCACAAGCAAAGGCTGACCAGTCAAGATAATTTTTAGCTTCTTACTACCTAGTGTCCCAAGCTTTTTCTCTTCCCCTTAACAGAAGGCAATACAAACTGCATTCTACTTGATAGGTGAAGTCTGAGTTAAACACTTCTTACTCAGCTTCTGATACTCAATTAAAAACTCATTAGAATGATTTTAATTTTTAATTAATCTGAATTACCAGCAGAGCTTCAGCCACCCAACATAAACAACTGTTCAAAATACTTAAATCTTTTCTTAATATCCTCTCATTTGTCCAAAATTTTAAACCTACTTCTGCAACTTCAGTTGACAATATTAACTACAGACAATTTCTCAGCAGTGTTTTCCTAACTGAATGGTGGGACTTTGTCCCCGGGCCATACAACTGGCCATAAAGGGACTGATGGCTCCGGCATGCAGAGGCCCATGAGATCTGCAGCTCCCAGCTCTATCAGGGCCGTCACCACAACACCAGCACTGCTTGCACCAGCGCAGGGCCCGCCCTCACCCTCAAGAGACTTGTCTGGCAGCTCATCTGACACATTTAAGCTTTAATTGGGTCATAAAATAATCTAGCACAGTGAGTTTCTTCCCACACTGCAGCTATGTGTTCATCTATTTTACCCTGTAATATAGGGAGAGAGACTTTTAAGAGTAGAAAACATTTCCTGATCACTCTCACACTTTTTATCTGCTACCCTTTCCTGCAGGCCACTGATGCTCCCAAATGAGCAAAGACAGTGACAGAAGGTGGGCGGGATGCAGGGATCAACTCAACCACCACTACTTCAATAATTACTCAGAATGTAAGTCCAGCTGCTAGAGAAGTTCATTCATTCACTCAAATACTTAGTGAGCATCTCCTACGCTGTGTTCGAATAGTTATCTTGCCAGCCCAGTAGCCAACCATGAGCATTTACTGAGCACCTACACTGGTCCAGGCCTATCCTAGGCTCTAGAGAGCTTGAAAATCCAATATAACACTGAGTGATATCTGTTCTTTGAAGATGCAAAGATATTCAAATTCATAATAATGTGACATAATCATTTCACGAGAAAATAAATTCAAATGGTTTGTTGAAAAGATGGCAAGTGACTTTCCAACTTCTACTCCCTCTTTCCTGAACACAACCCATTGTTATAGTCCAAACTCCCCATTCTGCATTTGGCTAACTTTAGTTCTTAAATACTGCAGTACGTAATGAAATAAATAGCTAGCAGCTTTAGGTTGCTTCCAAATCCATTTAAAACAAGATAAGAAAAAAACTGCAATTTTTTGAGGGATCTGTTTTTTTCAGAAAAAAAATCCATGTATTCATTCATGAGGAAGAAAATCCTAACTAAATGATATAGCTTGTCCTTGAACTGCATCAAGGAACAGTATAAAATTCCAGAGGAATTCTGGGAATGGAGGCTCGAGGTAGGAAGGATTCCAAGCACAACAAGTCAGAAACCAAACCAAACACAACACCCTCATTTTGGGCATTCACCTCAAAAGGGCTGGGTCACATCTATTTTATGAGAGCCAAGAGTGGTATTCAGAGGCATCAAGCTATATTATTTTGTACAAACTATCTGATCCTTCTAGATATTACTAAAACACATTTTCAAAATTGCTCTTGAAAGCATACCTAAACCACACCACTTACAGAGATCAAATTATTCCCTGGCCTTAAACACCTCTGTAAGTATACATGGGGACATGAACAAAATGGGAGATGATGCACTAGGGTGACTTTGTATAATGTGCGTCCAGGAGCTTAAAGGCTAAGCCACATGATCAGAGTTTAAATTGCAGCAAAAGCCAAGTACATCCCACTCATGGTCTCTTTAGAATTCACATTAATAGGAATCGTCATGAGCAAAGGAATTCACAGCCATTTTCTTAGTAGCATTTAAATTCAGAGATGGCTTTTGGGTGTTTCTATTTAATAACAAAGTTTTCCTACCTCTCTCCATTTCAAACTTCCTTGATAGAAATATCTAGAAATAAATGATAACTGAACTGATAACAAGGTATCTAGCATGTAGTCAATAGTCCAAATTTAATAGCCTATAGAAAAGGAGTGGGCTCAGTAGAATAAGCGCTTCCCTGGCAAGCGCAAGGGCCTGAGTTCAATCACTGGTTCTGCAAAAAAAAAAAAAAAAGAAAAAAGAAAATAGAAAAGAAGAAAGAAAAGGAGTCAAACTAATTATGGTGAGTTAAAACACAATTTAAGACTAGAAGCAAAAAAAAAAAAAAAGACTAGAAGCAATAGTTTTTGTCTTAAGAGTTTTACAGATGTGCTTAATGAATCAGAATACCTGAAGTAAACTCATAAAATGATTCTGACCATGCTTCTGCCTTTAAGCTAATAGGACTTCAAATAGTATGAAGAAATGTGCAATGTCCACTGAGGTGAAAATCTGTTCTCAGCCCTACTTAGATTGTTTGAAGCAGTGTAATATTTTATGCAAAAGTATAACACATAGAAGCAAGCAAAGCATTTTATAACAACACTGCTCTGCCCTGAATCACAAACCATTAGCTGTGTGGAAGGCATATTCTGGATTGGAGAACTTTTTGACCCGTTTTGTAGGTTTGTGTTTCACATTTATGTGTGATCCATTTTGAGATTTTATGCAGTTCCGTGTCTATGTTTATTTCTTTTTTTTTTTTTTTTTTTGGTGGAACCGGGGATTGAACTCAAGCCCTTGAGCTTGCCAGGGAAGCACTTATTCCACTGAGCCATCTCCCTGGCCCCTTGACCTGTTTCCTTTAAATTGACTGCATATTGGCAGCAGTGCACATTTGCTACAAACGAATTTTAGTACCGTGTGCATTCAAGCCCATATCTATAGTTCCACTTTCACTTGTAATGTACTGTGTGTTTTCACACCGTTCTAAGTATTTTTTAATGAACTCAACTTATACAAAAGATTGTAGTGTCAAGGGAAGACAGACTCAACTTTTCTTTGTCAACTTTCTGTGTCCTTCACTGAACATAATTTTTTCTTTTGGCCTTTACAGGCTTGTGAAATAAAAACAAACCTCATGGAACCTCCAAATTTGTCCTTCATTAGATTCTGATTTTGGCGTTCAGACAATTGAGCACTTTAAAAACTATTCTAGGCATATCTGAAGTCTTTATGTAGTCTGGTTTCTTCAATGTTAACTGCCAACCAATGCTTCATACATGAACTGAAAAACAATAGAAGGGCCAGGGAGATAAGTGCCTCCCTGGCAAGTGCAAGGGCTGAGTTCAATCCTGGTTCCACAGAAAAAAAAAGAAAGAGTAAAACTATAGCTCCTTACAACCAATTTTTCTTGTATTAGTTTAAAATTAATTATTTCTCCTAATTTTTTTCATTTTTCCTTGAGACAGGGAACTGAATAATTCCTGTTAAAGACTTTCTATTTTTAGTTATAGTCTTAGCGTAACAGGCAAGTTTCAAAAATAAAGAGATAAAACATGATGAAATGTTTTAATTCTGGTGATAATGGAAGAATTTTGTTATTAAGGAGAACTTAAAATTTCTCTGGTAATAACAGAAATGATGTAGAACAAAATTTGTACATTGGTGAAAAAAAATTTTTTTTTCTGGAACCAGAGACCCTTGAGCTTGCCAGGGAAGCGCTTACCCTACCGAGCCATCTTCTCGGTCCCACAACGGTGAATTTTTAAGGCTGACTTAAATTGCTGTAATGTCTCTCATACCAAAATGACTTCATAATGTATTAAAAAATGAAGTGATTACTGATATAGATTCCCAAGTGAAGCCATTTGGCATAATGACTATAACTTATCCAAATCTGATGTATCAACTAAATTCTCTCATTCCTGATAGCTTCCTTTCTAAAATGTACATGCTGGTTACTGATGCTGAGAATGTTCTCAGTACTCAGTGAAACTGAACTATAGTAATTGTATCTATTTATAATTATATTTTTAGGATACAAATTTTATCCTACAATGCCCACCATTATTATACTTCTCTTGAAGTGACTTTCTTTGATAATCTTTAATACTATAAATGATGGTTTTGTGAACAGTAGTGGATTTCTCAACACATTTCTTTAAAATATTTTGTTTTCAGAAGGCACATGTTTTCCAAAATGTTAGAATCATTTGTCAAATAAATAGAAGACTAAGAATTATATCTAAAAGAAAACAGATTTAGCAAGAAAAACTTGAAAAATTGAATCAACATTTTATAGTTCATATTATATATTATTTCTAACTAGACATAAATTCACAATGCTATATTACAAATGAAAATTCCCCTAAAAAGGTCCATGAAGCATAAACAATAAGTGTGCTGTAAAAGATGTATCATAACACAATTCAAAAATAATAACCAGACTTTGTTTATTTTATTTATTTACTTATTTATTTATTGGTGGAATTGGGGATTGAACTTGGACCCTTGTGCTTGCCAGGCAAGCACTTATTCTACTGAACTATCTTCCTGGCCCCAGACTTCGTTTTAAACTTGGACTTCTCCCCTAAAATCTCACATAGAAAAAGCAATGGGACATTGTCTATTTCACAGGGTACAAGAGTAGAGGAGTATAGAACCTAAGGAGATACGAATTATGATATCACTGCTGCTGAGAGCTGTCTGGCAGAAGGCTCCAAAGAAGAAAGAAAGAGCCTCCCTGGAATTCTTTCTCCTTTCTATGTCAAATTAAAAAATACTCAAAGGAGACATGTGTTGCCACAAAAAATGATCTCAACTCAATCACTAAACTGTAGGAAACATGTTTAGAATCCATCCAGGAACCACACTACAGTGGACTGCACTTAGCAGCACCTCACAGACACTGCACAGAGCAACAGCTATTTCTGTAAATGTAACTGAGTAGCAAAACATTTTAACCTTCACTGTTGTGTCTGGCTTACTGAGAAAACATGTAAGAAGGCAGAGGTAGTTTCCTCTGGGTCCAGTACAAACAGGAGATGCAAATCTACTAAATCAACAAACCAACCACTCTGAGGCATCCTTTCCAGGTCTCTTCCCCTCCTGATCACATCCTATCTTCAGGCTCGAGCCAAGCTTCTTTCATTGCCTGAAGCCTGCCTTCCATGCTCTCTGTACATCCCACCATCCATAGATGCAGTTTTCACTGTGTGACACTCTTTCCTCTCCTCTTTGCTGGGATGGTTCCTATTTCTCCCTTCTCACATTAAATGTCACTTCCCCTAGAAACCTCCTAGGACCCTTTACACTAGCTTAGGTAACTTGGAGGGGGTACCACGAACAGCACCCTCTAACACCAGCAAGTTTGAAATTAACTGAGAATTAAGCTAAGAAATCACGCAGGTGGAGGTCAAACACCCTTCTTGTACTCCTGAAAGCAGCACTGGGGAACCATGCTTTCATCCACAGACAGAGGGCCTTGGAGCAGGAACTGAAACATCTTCCCTAACAAAATACTCTGCATGAATGGCCCTTCTCACAGCACTCGGTCACCCTTGATCAGAGTGCACACAGAACAGCCAGTCAAGACCTTCAACTCCACATTATCGTCAAGGGTCTTGTGTTTACTGAGGACTGGCACAGACTGGAACTTAATCCACACTCAGAATCACCAATCAGTAACTGGCCATGCTTGGTCCCTCCCAAAGGAAATGCACTACTACTGTGACAACAAGGGCAATGAACAGCACTGTCCTGTCCAGGACTCACCAGTAGGGATAACCTAGTAAGACCTTTACACATTTAAGATCCTTTGAAAGACAACAATGTAGCTGAACCTTTTTCTCTTTTTTCTGCCAGGGTCTCTTTATGTAGTTCAGGCTGGCCTTGAATTCACTATGTAGTCTAGGCTGGCCTCAAACTCCCAGCAATCTTTTTGCCTCAGTCTCCCATGCTGGGATGATAGGTGAGTGTGTGCCACCACACACAGCATCAGAGTCTTATTTTAAGGAACCAATGCTAAGTCTCAGAGCACTCACATTCTTCATTTTGACTGAGGCAGGGGTGGGAAAGAGAAGGAGAGTCAACAGAGTACACAGGAATGCAAAATAGTAGATTAAACACACAAGCTTGGATTCATAAATAGCTCAAATAATTTAGAATTTGTTAGCAAAAGACTTTTTGTCAACTCACACACACACAAAAAAAAATCAAGTTACAGTCCTTTAGGACCTATGAAACAACTGGTTAATCAATTAGGTAGAAATGAGTAAGAAAAAGTGTTAGCAAAAATATGGAAAACCTGAAGCCTGCATATGCTGTTGGTGGGGGTATAAGATAGTGCAGTCACTTTGGAACAATTTTATTGTTCCTCAAAAGTTAAACATTCTATTCCCTTAGGGTTACAGTAATTCCACTCCTCAGTATACATCCACAGCAAGTGAAAGCCCATTTCTAAACAAAAACTTGTGTAACAGTATTTATGGCAGCATTATTCATAATAGCTAAAATTGGCAAATCTCAAATGTCCAACAATTATTAATGCATTTTAAAAAAATCAATTGACCACATATATGTGTTATTAATGCAGTTGGGTTTTTTTGCTTGTTTTGGTTTTTTTTTTTTTTTTAGTACCAAGAATTGAACCCAGGGCAGGCACTCTGCCACATCCTGGCCCAAAGAATAGATTTTTTAGAATATGTTATATCTATACAATGGAATGTTATTTGAAAATTAAAAAAAAAGAAACAAAACAACTAGCATGTGCTGCAATGGATGAACTTTAAAAACAGGATGTATTTTAGGTTGGTATTAGGTTACGTTTGATTTGGTTTGATCTGAAACAATAGTGGTGGCTTTCACCTTTATTCACTGTCAGATGCTATTTGGGGAGAACATCTTCAGAGTTGAGCACCTACTATGTGTTATAATGTCAACCAGTTACATATCCACCAACTAATAACTTAGCATTAAGAAAAATAGGCTTAAAGCCAATAAAAACAACGTGTATTGTATGATTACACTTACATAAATTGTAAGTTCCACGAAACAGGAAGGTGATTAGTAGTTGCCAGGGAATGATGCTTTATGGATATGAGGGCTGCTTTTTAGGGTGATAAAAATGTACTAAAATTGATCTTGATGGTGCTCACACAATTCTACAAATATACAATAAAAGCTATTGAATTGCACATTTTAAACTGGTGAATTACATGAGACATGAATCATGTTTCAATAAAGCTGTTGGCTTAACTGATACACAAGATGTGGGATTAGGGCCTTTAGAAAGCACTGCAGCCTGAGGCTGGGATAGTTCCACTTCCCCTGCCCACCTCACAAAGCCTACTAGAGTACAAGGCACACTTTGGCTTTTAAAGATTCACTGGCCTCACTTTCCATCCAGGCTTGCTTTATTTATGAGATGATAAGGTTGCAGCAAGCCATTCTCAAAGAAATCCATTTGATATCATATTTTAAAGGTATCCAATGAGTGGCTTATCAGAGGAGGCCAAGGAAACTTGCTTACAATAATCAGCCCCCAGGAGATGCTTTCTAACAGATGCCAAGAGGCCCACAAGTATTCTAAGACCCACTATGATGCGTCCACAGCAAGCACATCAGCTTCGGAGAGAAGCAAAAACCTGGGATAGCTGCTGAGAATTGTGCCCTAAAAAGATCCCGAGTTATCTCCCATCTCCCCTGGCATCGACTAGGTCTGCTTGTCTATATAAACAAGTTACCCTTTACAGATCCACACAGCCTCTCTCAGAGGATGGTATTATCACCACTCAAATAGAACCCCCCTTGAAGGAAACTGCCCTGGGTTGAAGAGCTTGTGCTGGCAGAGTTGTCTGGCTGCACAGTGCAGGCACTCTCCGTTGCTGCTCCCTCTACCATATGCAGAGGCAGAACTGCTTCTGCAAGCCTCAGAACGCAGAGCAGAAACTTGCAGTGGCTTCCAGCCGACCACTCTGGCCTCCTGCCGCCCCTGGTAGCTGGAAGGATTTGTGGTCTAGGTCCGCGAAGTCAGGAGCAGACAAAAATCCATCATCACTCACCAGGACAGACACAAACCTCAAGATAATTTGTTTTCCAATGGTTTTGGCTTAAACATCTGGTTTGGCTTTTTTTTTTTTTTTTTTTAACTAACAGCTGTAGCAAATTTTCATACAGAATGGGCACTGGACATTTGACATGCACAAGCCCTGCCCACTGTCATCTGTCCACTGTCATCAAGGTCTTTAACTATCAGTGACACCTGTCTCCTTAGGTGGTCTTTCAGTTTTAAAGTACTATAAGCGGGAAAATAAAACCAAGCCTATAAATGCGTCTTTACTGTCCTTCTTGACAGCCACTGTGGTAGATGATTCACTGCCCCTCCCTGGGACAGGACTGTGGCCTCCACCTACCTCAGCTACCTCAGGCAAGGCCATGTGTCCAGTGGTGCCAGTCCCTACAGAAGAGACACCCTCTTACCCCAGGATCTCAAGGATGGCTGTGTGATCTGCATGAACAATGAGATATGTTAAGCCTGAGGGTTAGAGCCTGCTAGGGGGTTGCCAATCTATCCGCTTTTCCTTTTGTACAGAAAAGATGATTAGGAATGAGCCAAAGCAGAGACTCTGTACTGTTGTGAGCACTGAGATTTTGCATAAGCCAGCTTAAGATGGCATGGCCACTAACCTTGATCCCTGTGCTTCTCTGGCCTTCAGTTCCTGCTGCAGCTCACTTCATCCAGAAAGTCCTCCCATACACCTCAGCACACCATCAGACACCCCACAACACTCATGGCCCTCTGTGCAGAGGGGTTCTGAGCTCACTCCTCTGGTGGTATTATACCTGCTAATCTCATTCTGCCAATGAAACCATCACATCTGTAGGCCAGTTTCTAGCTTTCTACCTTGAACCACTTCAGCAATACACAAAATAGAGTTGTTCATGAAGGAGCAAAAGAAAAGGGAAAGATTCCTTAAATACTGAAAATATTGAGTATTGCAAAGTACAGACATGCTGTCACAAGTCACTTCTTTTTTCCATCCAATTTTGGTTGAAAATGAGCTTGTTACTTCACTACAGAGACCAAAAGGCAGATATCAGCTTCTCAGATATTTGCAGACTGCTTCACTTTTTAATCTGTAAGAGAACTGTGGTGTGTAAGAACCTGAATAAAATAGTCACCTCCAAAACATTTGAGAAGGGCAATGCCATAGCCTTTCTTAAGAATCACAAAAATGACAGCATTCTTCAGTTGAAAAATCTAACTGGATAGATGAGAAGCTGATTCATCATAAAATGTCACTATGATCAAGAGAGGACTCAAAACTCCTTCAGTGGCTGAGCATGGTGGCATACACCTGTGATCCCAGTACTCCAGAGGCTGACACAAGAGGACTGCTGTGAGTCCAAGGCAAGCCTGGGCTACAAAGTGAGTTCAAGGCAGCCTGAATTGTGTAAAGAAATCCTATCTCAAAAAGACAAAAAACAACTATTTTGAGCACATTTATGAGCCAGGCACTGGACCACTCCCACTATGGACTGTCCTCATTTAAACAGTAAGTCAAACCTAGGAGGAGGTATGACTTACTCTATATTTTTTCTCTACATTCCAGAAAACAGACTCTATATTTATGCAGATAAAGAGCAGTAATCTGAACTGAGGTCTTCCCGCCCCAGTAAACTATGCCAACAGGTCTTCCGAAACAGAATGGAAAGACGTATCATCTGGGCAAAGCCTGAAAAGGAAAGGTGGTGAGTGTGCTTGGATCTCCTGAGGAGCAGGTTCTACACGAGACACATCTCATTTGAGGGTATGTGTTCAATATGATAGGATCTATAAAAAGTTTCCCACAACAGTTATTATTCTAAACCTATCATTAGACTAAATAATGATGCTGCAGTTAAGTATTAACGTCTTGCAAAGGATAAATGACAACTGGCAAGTATAACAAATTTTTAAAAAGAAATTAATATACATTGGGAAGGGGATCACTGGGCATCCCAGAAAGAATAAAGAAGATGAAGGAATCATTTATGCACACACATACAGACTCAGGGTCAGATCAGGACAAATTAGGAAATAGCACTACCTAAGGGTCAAAAGTGCTCTGCTCACTGACAGCCTGCCAACCCCTGCCACCCTCTCTTCTGCCAATGCAGCGTAGATGTATGGAACTCACCACAAGCTCACTGAACATGACGTCCAGCTCCTCCACGGGGGGCATAGGCAGCGCTGGCTCCATAGTCTGAAGCGCAAAGTTGCTATCATTTCGGAGCCGATATGTGATTTCTGGGTGGTCATTATTCCGGAAACAGCAAAAGATAAATGAAATCCCCCGTCCACCTCTCTTCCTTGGTGCCATGGCTGAATTCTGTTCTGTTGTCTGATTTGACTAAGCTCTGTGAAAAGAGGACATGGTGTGGTTAAACATGCAACAGACAAAAGGGCTGTTTAAGAAGTCAGACACGTTACCATTAGACTATGCTGGTGGTAAAATGTGGAACCTACAGGAAACAGAGGACACTCTACAAGGGGTTGGAGTCCAGCTGAGCTGTGCCTTTGATCCACTTGCTCAATGTTCCCTGTGACTTACTGCTGAGCCAACTTTGTGACAGCTCCACTCCAGGACACATGCTTCAGTCACACTGAGCCAGCAGGCTCTCCTTGTATGAGTTCCTTCACTGACCTACCTGCCTTACTCTTGTTTCTCTCCCAGCAAAAATGATTTTGCTCCTTGCCTCTAGATCTCTTGCACCTTGCCTAAGTGGAATTAATTATACTGTGTGGATGCAACCAAGATTTCTCTATCCATCCCAGCAGGGACCGCATTCTGAGTTCCTCACACAGGTACTTCCTGTTAGACTATGCTAACTCAGTGTGTGAGACTGTGTGTATGTGTGCATGCGTGAGTGTGTGTGTGTGTGACAGAGAGAGAGAGAGAGAAAGAGAGAGAGAGAGAGAGAGAGAGAGAGAGAGAGAGAGAGAGAGAGAGAGAAAGAGAGAGAGAGAGTTTGGGGGTGGGGAGGCTACCTCAATGCACTCAGTGATGTCTACTGCAGTGAATAACTCAAGCTCATGTCAAAACAAGAGACTTGCTAGAAGGGTTCTGTGATTTTCAAACAGAGAGGATGAAATGAGCTCAGCATAGTCACACAATAAAATATTATCCATTCATTAAAAGAATGAAGCATCTGTGCATGTAGATGAAGTGTTCAAGACGCCATAAACACAGAAACATTCATGTGTACATATAGATGCATTCGTTCCTTAGAATACGTAATATCATAGTACATAATATATACAGTACAAGCTTTAAACGATGTGATATATTATGCATTTATGAATATGTACAAAAAAATCTTAATAGTAAAAATAAAAATGGAACATCCAGGCATGGCCTGTAAACCACTGTTTTGCTGGAAAAAAAAAAAATGAGGCCAAATTTAAAGTAAAAGAAGATGATTTATTTGAAGATGGCAACAGGGAGACACAGATAACAGGCAGCTATTTGGATCCAGTAGGGAGAATCTGAAAGCAAACTACTGGACCCTGGTCACCAAGCTCTTCCTGCAAGGTTTCTTCTTCCATGTAGGCTCTCAGAATCTGATTGGCTTCCAGGCTTACCTTTCGTCTTAACCTAGGATTTTTTCAGACCTTAGGTCTTCTCCCTGTTCTTTGGTATAGGGGAAAGTTAAGGGTGGGGACCTTAAGGACAGGTTAAATTTAAAGATTAAGGGAAAGTGTGTGATTCTCATGTTAATTGCAGTACTGGGCCCTTCTCAGAGCTAGTCTCCATGCCTCTGTCTTCTTAGAAGTCAAAGTTGTCTATTAATTAATTTTTAATAAAACTCAATGAAGCCTTTGCCCTACCTTTTCTCTCCTTATGGGGTCCCCATGTTCCTTCAAAAACATACAGTTGGAATAGTACGCTTTTCACTTATGCTCTTTTGAATTTTTTTTAACTACAAAAATTTGTGGTGATTGTAGACTTTTTAAAGTTGAAGTCTATGGTGCTATCTTTATAAAAATTCCCAAGCAGTACTACTGTAGTAGGCAGCTGAGTTGAAATATTACTGGCAGTCAGACAGGGCCAGGCCCTCAAAGGACCTAATATGGAAGACAAGATAACGTTACAACTGTGGGAAGAGACCATGGATTGGACCTCAAGACAAAAGATTAAACAAATGCAGTCACATACCTTCCTAGGGATGGGCATCAGGGATTGATATTCTAAATAGGTAGCAATCCCTTTGAAAAAGCCAGTTAGAGTCTATCTCAACTCTCTACTGGAAAGCCCTTGTTCCGTATACACTGCTTTCTATATGACTAGTTTCCCTGTTTGATCCCGATTTAATCAATTTCACATGAGCATTAATTTCATTGGTGGACCACAGTTTTGTCCTGCCTCAAGTTCGAGTTTCCCTTTTTTCCACCTCACCTTGTGGTTTTGTTCTATAAAACCCCTAGAAAAAGCTGGGTTCTTGACAACTCTCCTTTTGCCCCTTTCTCAGACAGAAGTGTTCTTTCCCCCAATAAATATTCTGCTCTTAACCTCTGCTGTTCCTAAAATTCATTCTTCAGTTCTGGAGAACACAAACTTCCTAGGCATCTTTTATGTTGGGAATTTCACTTTCCTATATCACATGGAAAATGAGGTTGGGAAGAGGGAAGAAAAAACATTCCCTTCATGTATTCTTTTAATAATGGGTATATAGCCATGTATAATTTTTGTAGAATTTTAATGTTTAAAAAGAGGCAAAATTAAAAGAAAAGAAAGGGAATGAATTGGCCCTTGTAAAATTGGAAAGAATAAAGGAGGAGAAACACCTCTGGAGGAAAGGTGGAGTAGGAACAAAGACATAGATTCCAGGCAGGAACCTCAGGGAGTCAGACTACAAAAAGTGGCTCAAGAGTCTCAAAGGGTCCCACAAGGAAGGGTCAGAAACAGGCCTCCCATGCTCTTTTAAGAAATGAAAAGGGGGCAGAGAGGGAGGGGGGAGGGAGGGAGAGAGAGAGAGATTGAGAGATTGCTCTCATTTTTAGTGTCATGGACAGACAGCCTTGCTGGAGAACGCTAAGTGTTTCCCAGAACACAGACCATGGGTCAGCACCCGCAATTTGTTTAATATCACCATGCTGACAATCACTGATAAACCACAGCGTGTCCTCACAACAAGGCTAAACCTACACCAAGAGACAAGACAATAAGAGAGGAGCCAGAGACCCACATCTACTTGTGATATGATTTCAGAGTTGCTACCTTGAAATAGGACAAAAGCTGTGGCACTTCTAGGGTGGAATTTAAAGCCAAGGCTAGAAGCTATGCAAGACACAGAAAGATCTCTCTACATTCAAAGGTGCAGGAGAAGGTGGAGGTAAGAAAGCCCTGGCTATGTTGTCTTCAGACCAGTTAACCGTTAAAAATGCCCAAGGCATCATATACCCCAACCATTAGACAAAAGGTTCCCCGTATGGGTTTTTCTTCAAGCTTCAACCCCAACAGCCCTGTTTCCACAATACTTTGTGTATTGTAATATTAGGTATCCATCTTTTGTTTTTGCTTTTTTGTATTTTGGGACAGAGTCAGGGCCAGCCTGAACTTCTAGCCCAGGAGCAATAGCTCCTGCCTCAGCCATCTGAGTGCTAAGATTACAGGTGTGCACAACCACACCGAGCAGGTATCAATCTTATTTTATAAAATTCTCCTGTGGGTACTCCTTGCAACTCTAAGAATATGCAAAAGCCCTCCAAAGCCTCTGTACTCTGGCCCTCATTCTGCCTTGCAATGCAGCATTCCTCTGATAAGTCATTGTGCTTTAAACAGGCTGGCTCTTGCCTCAGGACCTTCATGTGAAAACGCTCTGTTCCTGACCTCAGATCTCAGTTTGGTCAAATAATCCTCATCATCAAAGCCTCTGTACTTCCTCAGAAAGGCCATCCCGAACACCTAGCTACAGCACTGCTCTTTCTATATGTATTGCTATCCTTTTAACTTGTGTTACATTCTTCATTGCAGTGTCTACTATTCCAAATTATCCTATCAATATTTGGTTATTTCATGGAGCCACTAATATATTGATAACACTGCTCTACAACAAGGTAGCACATGGGATACAGGTACATATTTAAGGAATGAATACTAGACTTTAATATATAATCTCATTTTTAAAATGGTGCCACTTCAACAAATTTTTAAATATAGGGAGTGGGTTCATAGTTTAGAGATTCTGGGGCCGGGAAGATGACTCAGTAGAATAAGTGCTTGCCTGGCAAGTGCAAGGGCCTGAGTTCAGTCCCCAATTCCACTAAAAAAAAAAAGAAAGTTTGGAGGATCTTACACTTTACCTATTAGATTGTATGTTTCTAAGCAATGAATTCATACAGTATCTATATACTTAAAAGTGTGTACATAGAAGACACTAGAAGTGTGTTAACATTTAACAACAGTTAACACTGAAGTTTTTGTTCTGTTCTTGTCCTTAAGTTTTAGAGTTAAAATTCAACATATCAATATATGGCATCTTCTGAAACCCAATTTTAAAACTGTCACTAATTTCTTGACTTTGCAGTGAACATTATGGGTAAACAACTGTGATTTGCAAACACTTCTAGAGGCAAGCCCTCTGCTCACTAGAAGGAGGGGGCAGGAGAGGGGTTTTCTCTGAAAGTTAACACCTAGAAATCCCTGGGATGGGGAGGGAAGGAGAAGTAGGAGCAGCGGTTCCCTCTCTGAGTCCTGTACAACACTCCAACTGACTCTGTAACAGATATTGAGCAGACAACCCATCCTGCTGGAGCACCGATCTCTTGGCCAAGGGTGCACTTGTACAAGATCATATAAGACTCATGCAGTGTTTGGGATTCATATGGCAAATGTGTATCAACAGCTACCATGTCCCACATGTGACAGTAGACACTTAGTGATACGGAACTGGGTCACCAAGAGCGTATATTCTGATGCAAGACAGTGACACACTAAACCATTTTAATGAAGGTCATATGACACGGCCTACCATTGAGTGCTAGGTGAACAAAAGGATAGGCGTACCTAGGGAAGAGTATGGGAGGGTCCCTTAAGGATAGACTGAGAAGGCAGGACACTCAGGTAGGGGAACCATGTGAGTGAAGTGTGAGGAGCAGGGCCAGGCTGCTGCAGTAATGGGCAGTGTGACACAGATTATTGAACACGGCCTTCTTCCTAGGGTAGAGCCCAGGTGCTCCACAACCAGCTCACAGTCTGCCATGGTTGCCCGAGCGCCACTGGATTTCAGCTCAACTTTCCCATCTTTCCTATTCCTTTAAAAACATTATACATTTTACTCTACAGCCCATTTTCCATACTCCAGAACATCTAACCCTCCTCTCATCTTCCATCCCAATGGTCCTCACACCTGACAGTACCAATACTGACCACACTCAGTGCACAGAGACACAGTCACTACTGGCAGAAGCTGAAATCTGGTTCAGCATTTCTGAAGGGCAATTTATCAAAGCCTTAAAATAGTCACATATTCTGACCTACTATTTCTATATCTAGAACTATATTCTAAAGAAATCTTCAAAGACACTAATAAAGATGTTTTCACAAAAATTTTCAAAGTATCTCTACCACAGCAAACCACCAAGAAGCCCTCTATAAAGGACTATTTAATGACAGTTATATAAAATAAAAAGTAGGTATGCAGTGCCCCAATTTCTGTAAGAAAAATTTCAGATATGACCAGGTAAAAAAGATGAGAGAAATCCAACAAATGTGAGGAATAGTTAGTTCTGTCACAGATGTGTATGTTATCTTTTGTGTTTGTTTAATTTTAAAACAAACAAATTTCCTATACTCCCACACACTGTGAAAATGCCCACAGCATGCCTCACTCAGTAAGTCATGCCTAGGAATACAGCCAACATACATAACTGGAAAATAAATAAGAGAGTGATAACTTTACTTCTGCATTTATAAATTGGTTCACATAAATTCAAGTTATATTATAACTTGGTTGTATTGTGGAAGACCAGGGAAATAATGTTAAGATCTACAAATCAATCCAAAGCATTTTTCATTTCTTGAAAATTAAATGGGAAAAAAAAAAATCAGTTAGGAAGGGCAATTAGGAAGGGGGAGAGAACAATGAGAAAAGGAGAAAAAATGGAAACAAAGCTTTTACAAATAAGGATTGAAAGGCGGGATAGGGAAACAGGAAAAAATCAAATCATATCACAGACAGGTAAAAATTCCCTATAATGAATGTCAACATTGTGTATATTTAAAGTGTACCAAAAAACATAATTTAAAAAAACCTCAAATGCCAAGCCAGACATGGGCATTTGCCTGTAACTGCAGCACCTGGCAGGCAGAGGCAGGAAGATTCCAAAGTTGAAGGTCAGCCTGTCTCAAAACACAACACAACAAATGCCAACAGTTCTATAAACAAAAGGACATGAAGGTGCTGGCCCTCCAACTTGCTCTAGGACACATGGGGAAGAGCAGCTCCAGCAATCGCCTTGCACATGGGTGCATGGCACACTCACACCTGTCACCTCACTTCACCATACCCATGTTACAGCTCAGACTTCAGGGAGGGAGAAGGCCAATCAGCAAGAAAGATTTGATCTGCCAAGAAGGCAAAGATGTCCGTCCACATGGAGCAGCCTGCCTGGCTGGAAGGGGCAGAGAGTATAACAGAGGCCAGGGACCTGCTTGCTCAGGCCAGGTAGTGTCAGTCACCACCCTCTCCAACCTTGAGGCCAGGACCTTCATTTGGTTTCTCCTCTACTCCCACGACTCCCCAGCCCCAGAGTTGGCAAATCCTTTCCACAAGGGACAAAAAGCAAATATTCTAGGCTGTGTGGGCCAGTAAGCCTCGATGGCAAGCACTGTCTGCCACTCTGCTGTGAAAGCGGTCACATACACTTGTAAACGTGTGTTCCCGAGTTCCAATAAAACTCCACCATGACTCACATATTCCTCCATATAAACTAAAGTGACTTTGGACAGTGTGATCAGGCAGGGACTCTCCCAGTGGATGACATTTTCTGAAACCTGATGAACAAAGTGGGACCAGCCGTGCAAGGTGTCTAAGATATCCTAAGCAGGAAGAGGAGATGTGCAGTGGAGAGAGAGGTAGGGAACTGGCGTCCCAGGGGAAGCCAAGCTGAGGGAGAGGCCTTAGAGATCAGAGGTTGTGGGCTGCACAATGGCCCTGGCATGCCTGGTTTTCTAGCAGCCTCTCCCAACACCATGTACAGGGCCCAAGTCCTAGCCCCATTACCCACACACATGTGTCATCACTGCACCTGAGCAGTAGTCGCTGCACCAGCCTAGGCTACTTCCCTAACTTCTCTGTTCATCTTCCACTCAGCATCCAAGACTCCACTCCAGTAATGCTACCTTCAGGGCCTTGGGGTTCCCGGGGATGGGCAAACATTTCAAAGTCTGCTTTCCTTTACTGGACCATAGATCCTGAAAGTAGAGACTAAATTTTATTTGGTCCCTGACACATTATAGTCTCAATGAATGTTGTGGAATGCAAAAGCTTGCATGCCTAAGTGAGCAGATGGTCCAGGCATGAGTGACAGGTGTCCTTCCCATAGATGTCTGTCGACCTGCTTCTCACAACCACCAGAACATGTGAAATCAATTGGATCACCAAGTACTCTGCAGGCACCCGACAAGTTCTGTGGCACTGTCAGTAGCTCACAGTTGATTCCATCTTCAGGGCACTTGCGACTTCCCCAGAGCGAAAAGCTTCGGGCCAAAGTAGCTGCTGCTTGAGTTTTCGACTCACATCAAGTAAACATCATTAGAAACACACCTACTGATACGACCTTCCAAGAGGTTCCCAATTCCTCACATCCAGTGAATGCTCTGCCTGAGAAAGTATGAAAGCATGCTCAGCTGTCGATGCCTGGCCCTCCTCAGCACACCTGGCACACTACTAGGATGTAGAGACAAAGGAGCCAGGACTCAGGGATGTCACTGCCTAGTAGTGGCCATTAGGGAGTAGGGGAGCTGGGACTTTTGTCTGAGGAAGAGGGAAGGCACAAAGCCTGAAACCACAGGCCTCTGTTTCCACATCTTGGCCTCCTTTTAATCAGATCAGCCTGAAGGAAAGGACTAATCTCACCTTGACAGCTGGGCCCTCAACCAGAACACTCTTCTAATCTCAGCTTCTGGCACCACTGCAGAGGAAGAAGTCACCGCTGGGACGTCCAAAACACAGCCCATCTTTAGCATTACAGATGACTATTGCTATGCTGTGCACAAGGAAGCAATTAAAAAGCTACTTAAGATTCTGGAGCAGGTGCATTTCGCTTAGCAAAGAATAAGAAATTCAACCCATCTGTGGCTTAGCTGAAGTCAGAGTCATTTGTACTGCTCTTTAACAAAACAAACAAGACTCTCCATGTAGCAACAGTCAAAAAACAAGGTCAAGTTTTAGTGAATGTAGATGATGATGATTAGAATGATTTTTTTAAATGAGAAAATTGCTTCTAGCCCACAAGAAAACCCTAACACTTTTCCTTTGGTAATGCCAAGTCACAATGCATGCAATAGTAAAGACTTTTCTCAGTATCTAACACATGTAAAAAGTCTGAAGGTTGCAATGACAAAATGTTCCACTGATACATGGAACTTTCAATTAGTTCATCAGAGGCTTTTGACACATTTATGAAATGATAGTCTACAGCGTGAGACCTAATCGCTGACTAAGTAACCAAGTATCCCCCTAACCAGAGTAGATAGAAGAAACAACAGCCTAGATATAAAAGGAGAGAGGGAGGGAGGGAAAAGAGGGGCGGGGATGGGGAGACGGAAAGAGGGGAGAGAAGGAAAGAGGGTGAAGGGGGAGAGGGGAGGACAGAGCGAGCCCAAGCTAGCTACAGACTATGGAGGAGGAAAAGGGGGAGTGAAGGAAAAGAAAAGGAGGGAGGGGGAGAGACAGAACTAGAGAGCAAGAAGGGGAGAGAGTGACATACAGAGGAGGGGCTAGTGAGTTGCATCTAGCCTCCATTTTAAAAGCTGAGTCACCAGTCAAAAGCTGAGACTTTTGCATATACAGTATTCACAAACTGCAGTGCAGACCATGTCTGTTGTTTCCCAATTCTATTATTTTATCATGATAGACAATATTTCACACCAAGAACCAGGGAGATAGCTCAGTGGAATAAGTGCTTGCCCAGCAAGTGCAAAGTCCTGAATTTGACCCCCTGGTACAACCAAAAAAAAAAAAAAAATCACATTGAATTTCTTGTTAAGATAATAGTAAAATGTGATCATTTCAATATTTCTGTACTGTAACTCATCTCTAGAATTTCTGAAAAAGTGGAAACCATGTCATAGACATAAAAGAGAACAGAGAGGTCCCACCGAATGTGTTCTAATCTCAGACCACCAGCTCAAGGGCAGCCCAACTTAGCAAGATTCTGTCTCAAAATAAAAGGCTGGAGTAGAGCACCTGACAAGCAAGCCTAAGGGCCTGGGTTCCATTTCCAGCACTGAAAAAAAGAGGAAGGACAGGAGAAAATAATATGATAGAAAATAAATGAGACACGCAAACTTAAATTTTGCAGATTCCCTCGTATGGGAAACCCAAAGTATAAGTAAAGGGCAAAATAAAAGATGGATAACAGGAAGCAAGGGGCAGACTGCTCTCAATGGGCAGGCGAGGGAAAGCAGGTGGGAAGTTTGAGGGCCTGTTATGAGCATGTGCTGGAAGGACACATTGCACACAAGCACTAATAGAACAGGGCAGCTTTGGAGAGAAAACCTGTGAGGAACCTCCATTCTAGCTGCCACACATCCTGCTCCCCAAGCTGTAATGCATCTCACATTTTGCAGTTTTTCAGAGGGCCCCAATATGCAACTTGGACTGCAACAACAATGTGAACCTCAAGTCTCTTATTCAAAACAATATGTGAAAGAAAAGAATCACTTCTTTTCTTGGCTGTCCCTCTTCATTCTCACAATTCTTCTTGTTTAGTTTCATTTCCCAAGTACTCTAAATGTCAAATACCATCTAGAGCATGGGATGCAGCCTGAAGGGTACGGAAGAAATGTTTGAAAAGGAATTTTCCCAAAAGTTTCAACATCCTTTCCATCAGGAAATAGAAATGGTGTTTCCCAGAGAGTGTGTGCAGTGAGTGACAGCACATTCTGTGCACTTGATCTGCAAACGACATTCCCACAGGGCACTTGGAGTGGCTCCTAGACATTTACCACACAGCCAATTCTCTCAATCCAGTATCTTTTCTAATGAAAGCAACAATGACCAGATCCACTCATCAGTAGGAGAACTATACTCTAGACATCCAGAAAGGCCACTCACACCCTGAAAGCACTCAATACGGTGTCTGCTGACACCAGTATAGCACAGGCATGCCAACTGGAACCCTAGACCAGAACCCATCTGCCCCTACTTCTTCAGGGAGGGAAGAGCCCTGGTGTATCTCATGAACATTCTCCAGTCAGACCAGGACCCCAGCCGCACATAATTAACCACCTTTCTCTAAACCCAATAGATTCCTGCCAGGAATAACCTCCACCCTTCCTTCTCAGAGCAAATAAGGGCACCTCAGGATTGTCTCCCTAAAACATTGGCAACTGTGATGTGTCAAGACTCAGTACTATAACCATAGGTTTAAGTCATAAATCCCTAAAGCCACTGTAACACATTTCAGGAGTGTGGAAGTCTGTGCTGTTCACGTGACAGAAACCAGAGTCTGGAAGCCAGGACATCTAGTCTCGATCATCTGGGAGAAGAGCCAAACCAAAAGTATCACTGGAGCACCCCACCAAAGAAATCACAGTCTTGCCAGTACTGTGCTCCTGGCGGCTGATCTGTTGCTAGGCTGGAAGTTAAGTCAACAAACAGATTTAAGCTGTAGTCAAAAGAAATGCAAATTTTTCCCCTTCGGGTTCCTGTCTTCAGAGCCTCCACAGGATCCACTCCAAAGACTGCATAAAGGCAAATTTAAATCTGGAGGTTACAAAAACATAAGCCCCAACTCAATGGCCTGCTTTGTCAACTGAAGAGCTCACTTGTCTAAGAGACCAAGTTTTGTTCTCTAAAAAAAACATGCAAAGAATGCAACTTTCCTAAATCACCCAGCAACTGCTTCAGAAAGGGTCTGAGTGAGAATAAGGCCAGTAGTGGCTGGAAAGGAACCCTCATACATGGCAAGACTTGTACAGGGCCATCGGCTGTGCATGACCCAACTGGGATAACCTCCTGAAGTCAATCTCACAATGACTGTGAAGGAGTCTGCATCTTAAAACACTCTCCACCACCATGACTGCAGTTAAGATCCACAAAATTTAAGATCTCCTCCCCACAAGAGCAGGCAAGCCTCTTTGTACCTTGCATGAGGAAGACACTATCAAACATATTGGCTAAAAAAGAAATTTGCTGCTAGGCCTTCTTTTCCTCACAATTAAAATAATTCTCAAAGATCACTACGAATAGAGAGGAGTTAAATTGTAAACACTCTAGGCTAATAGCACTTGCTAGCCTCCTCACAAGAATAAAACGTGGTTCCAGAGAAGGGGCTACTAGGAGCCCTGCTCCACCTTGTCCAGCTCAAGGTTATAATTCTAGCTTACCAAGACATCTGACTGCCCACCAGGCACAATCTGTATTTCCTCTGAGGCTTCTGTGAAGAACAAGGACTACTAGCATGCATGGGAAATGACAATCTAGTTCCCTAAACTGGAAAGCAAGAAAAGGGAAAGAGAAAAGGAGAGGGGAGGGGAGGCTTACCCAGAAGGCTTTTCATTTTGCTGTTTACTGAAAATAAATTTAAAACTCACAAATCACTTTTCTCTTTTTATGTTCTTCTATTTTTATGCCTAGTTACTTTAATACAACTGTGAGAGGACAAAATAAAACACCAAGTGAAACAGAGGCTCTTGGTTAAGATGAGCCTCATTCTGGGGCCGGGGAGATGGTTCAGTGGAATAAGTGCTTCCCTGGCAAGCACAAGGGCCTGAGTTCAATCCCTGTTTCTGCCCAAAAAAAAAAAAAAAGATAACCTTCATTCTGGTAACCATTAGGAAGCCCACTCCTGTCCAGGTTGACAGCTGGGCTCTGTAGTCAGGAGGTGACACTGACACCAATGTGACAAGGCAGACACAGAACCCTGACCAGGCTTCAAATGTCCCAGCTCTACCACTTCTTTCATGGACCTGATGTTAGGGAAGACACCTGAACTTCCTGATCATCTTAATCACCTTAATCACCACACACCTTAATCACCTGAAGAAGAAAAGTTATCACCACCTCTTCTTTGTAAGAAAGTGAAAGGAGTCTACCATTAAACCCCAATGAGACCAAACCTCCAGCATAGAATGAAAGACAACACAGAGATGGGGATGGGAGATGCTCATGGGGTTGTACAGGAAAAAATCTGAGGGAAGATGAGTGCCAAAACTTTGATGTGAGCTTCCAAAGAGCAAAGGCAAGAAGGAAAATGAATGGATGGCTCATGTAGCTCTCACCCACTAATTAAAGAATCACACCAGCTCATCCCCAGTGCAAAACCCTTTTTAGAGCTGAGAAACTGCTCATATGCATGTACCGAGGGGAAAAGGAGCTGAGGTGTGCTGTCTAGCAGCCCACGTGCCCTGTGTTTCTGATGCCTCAAGTGGACAATATAAAAGACAATGAAAACTATATTAACAACTTAGAGGGAGAGCTCATATTTGCTAACTACTGTTTGGTGGAAAGATGCTGACCAGATTCCTTTCTCTGGCATTCCTGTGTGTATCAGCAGAACAAATTCCTGGAATGAGGCTGGCTTAATCTCTACAGGGCAGTTGTCATCACTAAATCAAAAGCTCTGCAGCTTGTCAGCTTATCTATAAATTGTGGGAAATTTTCTGAAGGCTTGAGGAACTGTGTAGAAAAGGACGTTTAAAAATGAAGCTTTCCTGCATATTCTGGAGAATGCGAAAGATTTGGTGCTCCAGCCTAACCACTTGCATGAAAACTACCACATAGCATATGCAGTTAGGTCACTGCAAGGACTCTGACATCTGCAACACTGATCTGATTCCCCTTCACAATTTCCTTGGTCACTGATCTCATCCACTCATTATTTTGTTTCCTAAGTATGCTAAAAATTTAACATACAAGTACCTGAGAACCCTGGCACTCCTACTTTTGCCTCAGATCCTTCTGAACACACATAGGCACAGCCACCATTTGCTATTACAAATGGTACAAAAAAGCTATAGCAAACTCAGTACATGGTGTTTCTTGGGCTTCAAATTACAGTGTGGTAAACTGTTTACTCCAGCCCCAGTCTCTCCACAGCGGCTCCTCAGAGGGGCTCATTTCAGGCAACATGCTGAGCTTTTCACTGGGGCCATACCACACCTCTGCTCAGGAGGCAAACCACTCAGAAACCACAGGGCTCAGGACTGGTGTCACAGTGTGAGAACTAGAACTCTTTTGGAAAGAAACACCCTGCCCTTCATAAAAATTCTACTTGAGAAATTTATATAATAAATCTTCAAATGAGACTCATGGCAAGATGGTAACACAACCTTGAAGTTGAAGCATAGTGATGAGACAGCAAAGAGGACACTTGGTCTCTACTCCTGCCTTATTTCATGTGTTCTGGGGCTCTAGCAGGCACTATATTGCTCTTCATCCAGAACTGCCCAGCCCTTCCTGACAGACACACACCTTGTCTGATGTCTGAGTGAAAACGTTACTCTGTCGTGCCACCCTTTAAAACTCACTCCCAGAGACACACATTAATCAAGTCTTCCCCAACGTTCCTACATGGTAGAACTTTCATAAACATCCTTCAAAAAACTAAAAGGGGGAAAAAAAAAAACTGAAAGACAGAAAGAAAGGGAGAAAGAAAAAGAGAGATAGCCTGAGGGATGCAGGGAGAGAGGGAGGGAGGAGGAAGGGAGAAAGAAGAGAGAAAGGGAGGGAGACAGAGAGAGAGACAGACAGACCGACACAGAGAGACAGAGAGAAGGCAAAGCAAAGCAAAGTGGAAGAAAGATGTCTCTTGTTCTTGGGTAGGAAAAACCAATACAGTGAAAATAGCCTTACTTTCAAAATTGTTATACAGATTTAATGCAATCACAATCAAAATACCAAAACATCCCTCACAGAACCAGAGAAAACAAACCTAAAATTTATTTGTAACCAGAAGAGTCCTAAAATAGCAAAGGCAATTCAGACAAAAAGACAAGACAAGGTCTGGGGAGATAGCTCAGTAGCATAAGCACATGCCTGGCAAGCACGAGGTCCTGAGTTTGATATCTGGTACTAAAAAGAAAAAAAGAAGGCAGGGCAGGGGCATCAGTCTCTGACTTGAAATTATACTACAAAGCTATGGTGATAAAAACATCATGGTACTGGCAAAAATAAACAGACCTGAGGATAAGTGGAACAGGTGAGAAGATGCAGAAACAACTCCAAACACACTTAGCCACCCTATCTTTGACAAAGATGCCAAACATCTTCACTGGAAGAAAGCCGCTTTAATAAATGGTGCTGGAAAAACAGGCTTTCCACATGCCAAAGATTAAACCCGTGTCTCTCACTTTTAAAAAAAAAAAACTATTTAGCATAGGATCTATAGGGTCTCACTATACAGATCTGACTCATAGTGATCCTTCCTGTTTTTCAGCCTTCCAAGTGCTGGGATTACAGATGTGTGCCACCACACCCAACCACATTCACAGTCTCAGTGCACCCTGGGAGTGGAACCAGCACTGCAGGCTTAACTCCCAGTCCCTTGTCTGCCTAAGCAGATACTTTAATCTGCTGAGCTATCTGGCTGGGCCCCTCTCACTTCGTACTAACTTAAAATCAAATGGATTAAAGATATAAATATTAAAACAAATACATTAAGTGAGGCTTGGTGGCATACATTGCTAATCCCAGCACTCAGAGGCTAAGGCAAGAGAATTGTTGAGAGTTCAAGGCTAGCCTAAACTGCATAGTGAAACCTTGTCTCAAAAGGGGAAAAAAAAAATTAAATTAAATTAAAACAGAAATACAATTAAATCTGTTGAAAGATAGATTAAGAAAAATTCTTAAAGACATAAATATAGACAAAAATGTTTTGAAGGAAATCCCAGTTACACAGGAAATATGACAAAGAATTGGGGTCTCATGTATTTAAAAATATTTCACATAGCAAAAGAAATCATAAACAGAGTAAAGAGACAACCTACAGAGCAGGAAAAAAAAATTCCCAGCTGTTTCTCAAAGGACTAATATTTTAAATATATATATTAAATCCTCTAAATTTAAAGAGACAGGACTGGAGAGATAGCTCAGTAGAATAAACGCTTGTCTGGCAAGCACAAGGGACCTGAGTTCAATCCCCAGTACGGCAAAAAAAAAAAAATTAAAGAACCAATTCAAAAATGAACATATGAAGTGAAGAGCTATATCCCAGGTGAAGTAGAAATGGCAAATAAATCTATGAAATAATGTTCAGCATCACTGGTTGTTAAAACAATGCTGAAATTGCATCTAACTCCATAAAGAATGGCTTTTATCAAGAAATCAAAGGCCAGACAAATAGCTCCGTGAATTAAAGCACCTGCTTAGGCAGAAGTAGCGGCCAGGGTTGATCCTCCTCATACCGTGCCAGCCCTCAACCCCCAGGACACATTGAGAAAGCAATTCAGACTAGGCGTGGTGGTACACACCTGTAATCCCAGCTCTTGGGAGGCTGAACACAAGCAGATCACTATGATTCTAATCTATGTGGCAAGACCCTGTAGACCCTGTACCAAAACATAAAAAAAAAGTAGAGAGAGAGAGAGAGAAATCAACCAATAACCAATAACAAATGCCGGAGGACCTGTGGAGAAAAAGGAGGGAGCAGACTTGTGTAACCACTGCAGAAATCAGGTGGAGATTCCTTAAAAACCTAAAACTGGTTCCATTTGACCTAGTCATTCCCCTCCTTTGTATCTCTCTGTAAGAATTAGAAGCATCATACCACAATAATATGTACACCCATGTTTATAGCAGCACAATTTGTAACAGCTAAATCTTGGAAACAG
Source organism: Ctenomys sociabilis (assembly GCA_004027165.1). NCBI lineage: Eukaryota > Metazoa > Chordata > Mammalia > Rodentia > Ctenomyidae > Ctenomys > Ctenomys sociabilis. The sequence goes on from PVKA01001780.1 coordinate 114,439, forward strand.
CCCAAATGCCCATCAACTGATGAATGGTAAAGAAGCTGTGGCTTTGTTATGCAATGGAGTGTTTCTCTACTATAAAGAAGGATAAACTGGAGAAATTTTCAGACAAATGGATGCACCTTGAGACCATACTCTTAAGTGAAATAAATTGGACACACATGTTCAAATATCTCATGGTTTCTCTGGTGCAAGAAACTGAACATGTAAATAAAGATCAAAATGATCCTTAGATATTGTGAAATAGGAAGAAAATGTTCAAATGGTAAGGGGAACTAAGGAGGGAGAAAGAGAAGGAAGGGAAAAGATTAGAAGGAAAAAAAGGGAAACAAAGTTTTCATAAATAAGGTGGGGAAGAAGGGTTGAAGGGGGTAAAGGGAAAGGGGAACAAAAGACAACTCACAATATACTATGAACAGGTCCAAATCCCATATGGTGAATGTTACTATGTATATCTAAAATGTACCAAAAAGACTAATTTTTAAAAATCCTGAGAGTAACACAGATACACCCCAGAATAAGTTTGCTCCTAAATGAATGCTATGTGTTACTTGGTATGTTTTTAAGATGTAATGAAATTAAAATGTGTATTTTTATAGAGGTGAATTCAGCACAATTTTCAAAACTTCACTTTCAGATGTTTTAAAAAAGTATATATAATTCACATTAAATCCTACTTACTTGGCCACTAAATGTTTGGCTGCAGCAACTTTAAAGTTGATTTCCAACAATGTTCTCCAGTACATGCTCCTAAAGTTCTATCTTTAATGACAGAAATGCATGTGGTCTTCTTTATCAGTCAGGAAGTCACCACACTGTTCAGAGAACAAAATGAAGTTGATGATCAGATGAATTTGGAAGAGCAGTGTCTTAGTTATTTCCACATTGCCAAGGCACAATATCTGACACCCACAACTCTAAGCACAGCTTTACTCTGCTTCACAGTTTGCAGTGGTGCTAGTCCACAACCAGCCGGCTCTCTAGGAAGGCGACCAAGCAAAGGAGGCTTGTTTACATCCTGGCAGCAGGATGCAGATAGATCAAGGAAGAAGAGAAGAAGATGGACCCTTCTGGGGCCACACATCCAGTGACCACCTCCTCCAAGGAAGCTTTACTTCCTAAATCACAATAATCTATAAACACATCTGGGAACTTATCCACACTGATAAGCATCACACCCCATGACCCAGTCAACTTCCAAAGCCCCACGTAGGAACACACAAGGCTTTGGGGAACATCTAAATACACACCATAACTGATGGTCCCACATAATGATCTTATCAAGGAATTGAAAGAAATTTTATTCTGAATGTTGATAATAGTTCTATAAGATAAGAATAATTACTTCTGGCTATGTCTTCCATTTCAAATATTCACTGAAGAGGCTTAGGAAATCAGCAGATTGGAGAACTACAAATGATTAACAGTCCCAGTGAGACAAAGTAATCATCATTTTGGAAGCAAATGTCCACAGAAAAATAGCAACACATTTTTATGAAATAGTAACAAACTACTAGAAAATAACTATGCATAGTTCAGAGGTCAGTGTTCACATCTGAATGCCAGGACTGGACTGTCAAGCTCTGGGGAGATGCTTAAGGCACCAGGACTCTGTCTTATAATGTTGTTGCTCCAAGTGATTTCCAGAAATTCCAGATGACCTAGGAAGAACTACAGACTGATGCAATTTCCAAAAATGAGGAAGTCACACAAAAGCAGTCTTGAGAAAGTAAAAACCTGAAGGATCTGTTCTCAGGAAAACAAAAGTTGTTTTACTATATTAATACACATTTCAAAACTACCTTCCCTGTACAAAACACTGTAAAGCTGACACCTAGACTTTTACAGCAGGGCAAGGGCAAAAGCAAGCTATGCAAGCTAGTGGGCATGCTCCAAGAGTACACAGGTCCTGGTGGGTGAATCCATGAGTAACACTTTTTTCCTGAAGAAAGTTAAAAGTCAGTTTTAATAAAAATAATAGCAACTACAACAAGCAGCATTTTTCTCTTTGGTTATTCCTGTCTGCTAAATTTCGGGAGGTTATTCATAGAGCTACACAAATATTTATGACACAATAAGAGGTGAAGAAAGATCTTTGCTGGATTCTAATTCTGTGAGTTACTACACTTTTGACCAAGGCCCAGGTTGAAACCTAAGCAAAATAAAGTCCTTCCAAGATCAAAAAGGAAATGGAAAAAAAAAAAGCTGATGCTATTTAGTGTGCTCTAATTAGGTGTCAACACTAATTGCTCTACTGGGTGATTCAAGATCAGAGCCAAAAAAGACTGTCTCTCTCAAAGAATTTGTTCTCAACAAAATAACACAAAAAGCCCTGGTGTCATTCCTACTCTGTTTTACCATGATGGCAGATTTGACTAAGATTAATACTTTGAGTTCAGATTCTAGGAACATTACTGAGTGGCCAACAGCTTCCACAGGCTGAATGTGGGAATCATCAAGACGAGGCTGCTCAAATGATGTAGAGCAGCTACATACAATGAAATACTTTACAGTCATTAAAAATGATATATACATACTGGAAATATGTATACTTTTGTCAATTATACCTTAATTTTTAAAAATGAGACATACATTAAGAGGTCTAACTCCATATATTAAGAGACATATATTAAGAGCTCCAAGTTGCATAACATGGTAGACCATAAATGTAAAATGGATACACTTGCTTACACATGCAAAGAAATTATGTGGCAAGTGATACCAAAACCCATGAAGACTGGCTCCTTGAGCTTGGAAAAAGGACACTTGCTTTCACCTTAGTCCCTTATGTCCTATCTTTTCTTTTAAACATGGGTCTGAATTATATGGGGTTTTTTGCTCCTTATTTTTCTATTTCTGACAAGTTAAAATGGTTTTACTAATGTTCATCCAGTCTCTTAAACAATTAAATAACATTCAAGCACACTGCAAACTACAAATATTTCTGAAAATAGGTTTAAAAGACATATGGATTAGGGTCATGGATTTGGAGATTAAATATTATTCATATATTAAGAGTATCCAAGCAGTTTACAGATTCAATAGAACCCCTACTAAAATCCCAATAACATTTTTGCAGAAATAGAAAAATCTATCCTAAAAGTCATTTTGAATCTCATAGACTCTGATAACCAATCTGGAAAAAGAACAAAGTCTGGGTCCTACATTTCCTGATTTCAAAATGCAGCATGTAGTATAGTACTTGAAAAGAGTATAGTACTGGCATTATAACTAATGTAGAAGCCAATAAAATAAAGTAGCCTGAAATAAATGTCTACATACATGAGCAAATGATCATTGGATGAGGAAGTCAAGACAACTTGGTGGAGGAAAAAAAATTCTCTCCGACAAATGGCACTGAGAAAACTAAATGTCTATATGCAATAGTTGAACCCTTATCTTTCACAAGATACAAACTTTAATTCAAAATAGAAATAACACCTTAAATAAGATCCAGAACTATAAAACTCTTAGAAGAAAACTCAGGGGAAATAGCTTAATACTTTGACAGTTTTTTAAGATATGACAGCAAAAGTACAGGCAACAAAGAGCAAAAATCAGCAATTGAACTACATCAGACTTAAAGGCTCAAAGTGCATCAATCAATAGAGTGAAAAAGGAATCCTATGGATTCTACTCTTGTGGAACAGGAAAAAAATACTTAGAAAAATATAAGTGATAAATATCCAAAATCCATACAACTTAACAACAAAATTCAATAACCCAATTTTTAAAAAAATTGTTATGGCAGGATTATCTACAACAGTCAAGAGGCAGGAGCAACCCAATTGCTACTCAGATGACATGCAGGTAAAGCGTGATCTGTCCATACAAAGGAGTATTATTCAGCCTTAAAGAGGAGATCCTGCCATATGTCACAACATGGGCAAACTATGAGTGGGTAACACTCTGCTGAGTCACATAAGTCATTCACAAAAAGACACACACTGTATAATTTCAGCTATGTGAGGTATATGCAAAGTACCCAAATGCATAGAAACAAAGTACAACCGTGATTACTAGGAAATGGAAGAAGGAGACATAGAGTTTCATTGTTGTTATATGTAAAGAAAAGAGTTTCAGTTTTGCAAGATAAAAAATATTTAGGGAGCCAGGCGTGGTGGCGCATGCCTGTAATTCCAGCACTCAGGAGGCTGAGGCAGGAGGATTGTTGTGAGTTCAAGACCAGCCTGAGCTACAAAGTGAGCTTAAGGCCAGCCTGAACTGCATAATGAGACCCTGTCTCAAAAAAAAAAAGACAAAAAAAAAAAAAAAAAAAAAAAAAAAAAAAAAAAAAAAAAAAAAAAAAGTCACCAATTTAAAAAAAAAAAAAAAAAAATTTAGGAATCAGTTTCACAACGATGGGAATGTACTTAATACTACTGAAGTGAACACATAAAATATGAAAGTGACAAAGTTAAAAACTACATAACTCATTTATGAACTTTCCTTATTATGCTGGCACTTTTAATCTACCTTATATCCATTAATCATCTCAATTAATGAAAGATAAATAATGAGTCCTTGAGTGTTTTATTTTGTCCCTCTGCAGTCAATGAATACCTATGCTCTGACTGTGGTTTCCAGAATTTCTACCATCTCCCATTTCACTACACGCAAACCTATAATTGTTAGTCCTCAAAATGAAAATGATCTGCTCAACTAGTCAACACTAATATGAACAATGACTTCCTTTTCTTTTCTTTCTTTTTTTTTTTTTTAAGGTTCCAGAGATTGAACTCAGAACCTTGCACTTGCCAGGCAAGTGCTTATTCTACTGAGCTATCTCCCTGGCCTTGAGCAATGACTTTCTACCTTTAAACTTCCTTTAAATTAGAATGAGGAAGTGAGAAGAGGGTCCTTAACCACTCACTAAGGACAACTCTGCACATCAGTGTCACCTGAACTCATCACTAGAGCCACAGAATGTATAGTTGCTCACTTTCACCCAGATTTGCTGCTGATTTTTCAACTAAATTTTATAACTTGGAATTTCCTTAAGCTACTGTAATTTTTTTTTTTTTTTTTTTTGCTATTGAAGCAAATATGATTCTCTGTATCTTTAGAATATCCTCTGCCCAGGTGACAGACTCAAGATTGTTATATGAAATATTAGAAGTATCTAACTAAAGAATTTCTTGTTAGGTATTTATTACAAAGCTTGATCCAAGAGAAATGAATTTAATTAGCAATATCAAAGCTTTGCCTCCTAAAGCCTGATGCTAAAGCTAATGTACTAGCAACACAGTACACTGTATCCTGGTACACTCAGGACTTCTGACCCATAACTAATTAAGCACACAAATACAGTAATGGAAAATATAAATTACAAAAGGGCGCCAAATAGAACCATTATAGTTTATCATAAAAGATAAAGGCAAACATTGGTGACTATTCTTTTAAGGAAAAGAATATTGGCTGGGCATGGTAGAGCACGCCTGTAACATGCCTGTAATTTTAGCACTGGGGAGGCTGATGCAGAATGATCACCAGGAGTTTGAGGCCATCCTGAGCTACACAGTGACTTCAAAGCCACCCTAAACTACATATCAAGACTCTGTCGCAAGTGCCCTCAAACAAAAAATATTAATGCAAAAATAAAAGGTGGTATACCATTAAAAGAGACCTCAAAATAACAAGTGAAGAAAATTAGGATCTGAATTTCAAAGAAGTATTCAATCCACTTGAAGACATAATAAAAATGATTCTTAATTTCTCCATCAGTTATTGCATGCCATCACCTTTCCCCTGGACTCCCTGTCCATTTCCCCCACTGAAATCATCAGTTACCTTACCAGTGTCAGTTTCTAGGACAACCTGTTTTCACCAGGTCTCCCTCCAGTCAGCAACAGGAAAGAGAACAGTGATACATATTCCTGCTAACCCAGTCAGCCTTTCTGGCTATTCCTCTTGGGGGCACGCCCCACCTTGCAGGGTAGTGCCACCAAAACCAGTCCATTTGTGGAAAATATGCCGGTTAATGACTACACTTGCTCATACTGGAAGAGCAACCAGAACAGCCTGACTCCATGCACACATGTGTGCATGCACACACAAGTCAAACTGGTTTTTTTTCTAGTAGGTACAATTTACAGGGAAGTAAGATTCAAGCCCTACCCACATACAAATCTTAATCTTACAAGTCTGATAATCTGTATGTTTCTATTCATTCATTCTTTTTTCTTTCTTTTTCTTTTTTTGGCAGAACCGGGGATTGAACTCAGGTGCTTGCGCTTGCCAGGGAAATAATTATTCTACTGAGCCATCTCCTTGGTTGCCATTCATTTATTCTTGCAAGGATCTAATAAGCACCCATTCAATCCTCTGTTCAGTCTTGGTAAACAAGGATGAAGAAAAATGATGTGGCCTCTGCCTTCACAGAATGGGTAATTCACAGAATTATTAACCACACAAACACTTGGTTTCCAAAACCACCTCAATAGATATCATCTGTCTCTGTGAGAAGGGAAACAGCATGTGAGTGCATGTTTGCAGGAGTAGTCAGCCTTTCTCCTCAACTGCAACATTCCACTTGCTTCAAACAGCACTTCAGCTTGCCAGTGACTGCCAGGTCCCCTTAACTACAGAACACACAGGAGCAGCAGCAGTAGAAAGGAATGTGTGGTGCCAGTGGTCCTTGGGAAATAGGAGAGTGGAGGTACCTGGGATGCTGATTTGTGCGAGATTCCAAACAAGCACTAGATTTCTATGTCCATCCACAAAAGATGAACTGCTCTGGAAGCTGCCTATGACTATGAATAACTAGAAAGATGAACAAAACACAGGAAACAGCCATTTGGACAGTGGACAAAGTAATACAGGACAGGCTGGGGAGATAGCTTGGCAGTCTACGCACCTGCCTGGCAAGCATAAGGCCCTGCTTAGATGCCTTGGTATCACATGCCCTGCTGTCCCTGGAACCCTGGCCATGCTGTGCTGGCCACTGGAAATGGATGTTGTAGCACACACCTGTAGAGGCTGAGACAGGAGGATCACTATAGTCTGAACTTCATAGCAAGATGTTGCACCAAATAAACAAACAAATAAATGCAATACAGGACCGCCCTGGCTTATGCCTATAGATCCTGGGGGAAAAGAAACTAAAGCCAGGTATGAGGGCTTTGCTGAGTTAGGAGGTCAGTAACAATAGTTCAGGGAGACTAAGACAACTACAGGTCTGCAAATCTGCAATGAAGACCCTCAGATCACAAGGTGAAGATTGATCTGTATACAGATGAATACAGACACACCAGGCCCTTGTAATACATAGAACTTCTGGAAAGGTTTGTCCAAAGGGTCCTAGACTCAGTCTGTTCTAGAAAGAGCAGCTCCAAAAGGACCTCACTGATCCCAAATGACTCAGTTGTGTAAATTAATCATGTGCCAGAGCCAAAGTCCAACAGTCTTTAAAGGAACTTCAAGTGAACAAAAACTGATCAGATAGAAACCTCAAACTCCACAAAGCCACAAAAACTGCCAGAATGGCCAATCTGTAGGTAAATGTACAACCAGACACTGCCTTGAATCTCCCTAGTCACAGAGTTTTGCATTATGATGACTGAAGTAGTCCCCAGCTCCCTTCCTATCTTCCAGCCTTGGTCACTTCCTTAAGCAATCTGAACTGTAATGTCCTCAAAATAATACTATCCCTTCAACTGTCATCATGTTATACAATGAATAGCAAAGTGTGGTAGAAAATTCACTTTTATCCAACAGATACATTTTTCTGACTCTCAAATGTCTGGATCTCAGTTTCTTCATCTACAAAGTGAAAGCATTAACAGTATCAGGTCCACAGTTCTTACATGTTTGTTGTTGTTATTAATAGTCCTAGTGCTAGTTATAAAATGATAAAAAAGATCAGTTGCATTCTTGGCCACAGAAATTGACATTTGAGATGTGTTCATAAAGAGATCTAAGCTTTGGGGATAAAATGCTAAAATTGCACCTGAGAAAAATGTGAGTTAGAAAGAAGAAAATATTAGCCTAAAGGGAAACCTAGGTCTTAATCCCTCCTCTGCTTCTTGGAAAGTTCAGTGGCATGTTTTTTTTTTGTTGTTGCTGTTTTTTATTTTTCCTTGTTTGGGCCTCAATTTAGCTTTCAAGAAGCAGGACAATAATCTTCGAAGTCCTTTTCCATTTATAATAGCTGATAAAGTCAGGCAGGAGACCCATTCTGGAAGCATCTTGTTTCTTTATTTGAGCAATTTAATCCTCACAGTGTAAAATACTAGGAAACAAATGGTTCCAAATGGGTGGAAGACAGTTTGTGATTGAAGAAAACTACAAAAAATAACTGTAGATCTAGGATTCGTAAAGAAAAGTTTGCATGTTACTTCTAAATCTAGAATTGGGCCACCCAATTTATGCTTCTGAAAATGTAGGATGGCTAGCTCAAGTGTTTCTGCCCATTGCTGAGTAAACTATCATTTCACTCGTTGAGGAGCTAAATAATGTAATCAGAGGAAGCAGGAAAGATTCTCCTTCTAGTTCCAATATTTGAGTTGGCACTTATGACACAAAATTTTCTCTCATACAATTACAAAGAAGAGAAAATGGCAGGCTACTGCAGAAGCTTCTGCAAGAGAAACATGAAGAAATATGTAAATAACTAGTTTCTTTCACCTATTGTTTCTATTAGCAAGGGCCACAACTGGTAGCTATCAACTATGAACACAAAAACTCCCACAAAATTAACCCACTCAAATCTTACAAAGTACAGACAAGTTTAGCCAAGTCTCAAAAAGCAATGTTTTCCTTTTTGTTGAATTATATTCAAAAAAGGTTCCAATGGAAGACAAGGGAAATGGTTGAACAACAAGAGAATCTATGGTTGATGTTCCAGGAATGGTTGAGGGTCTTGCAGAATTATCAACATTTTATAGGACATGCCAAAGAATTTGCAAAATCTCATAAAGTTATGCTGAAGAGAACAGAACATACTGTGTAATACTTCTGTACATAAAAAATGCCATGCCCAATTTCAAGAAGTATATCATGAGTCCCTGCACAACCACCTCTTGTTTGAAGTAACATACAACAAAAGGGCACAAAAGGATCCTCAATAGGCATGCGCATGCACACATGCGTGAGTCAGTGTGTGTATAAAACACACAGTAAAGTCTCAGAGTAAGGTATATCTATTTTGGGAATATCTGATCACTGACTCTGATGAAGATATCTCAACTATCTGTCTACTTCATAGCAGTTCCTATGGGAATTACTTCACTTCCTTGTCCATTAGTCTAATAGGGATGTCACATCTGCACCCTGCCTCTCCATCCACATAGGAGGACAAATGAGATTAGCTTTGTCAAATGAGACACTCCATTCCCTAGATAAGTGACTCATACAGAAAAGGCAAACACCACCAGAAAGACCAGAGGTTTTTATGCTGATGGATGCTGCAGATGATAGGGCTGATCTCTTTTTCCTGGAATCTTTTTCCTTATTTCCTAGAAATAAGGACCACACAGCAAATTTATAAGGGCTGCTTTTACCACGTTAGAAACTGCCCGCCCAAAAATGAAGCCAAGAAAGATAAAAGCTTCAGAAATGAGATGAGACAAAGCAGATGAAAAGATAAGGAAGCTTTAATGACATTTTAACACCAGACCTAGCTGAGTCAAGCCTCAAGTCCCCTGAATTTTCTATTACACATATATAATTTATTGAGCTTTTTCTCCCCTTAGGCCAATTTAAGATGTTCCTTAAAGTTCAAAAAACAAATTCTCTTATTCATGCTCTGCTTGAACAAATGATATGGAAACCAGTATTTAGTGAACATGCCCCAAATATCAGAGACCATGTGAGGCATTCAAAATACGTCATACTGGCTCATTTTTACAGTCAAGCTGAGAAGCAGACATCATAGTCTTAAGTCTACCAGCAACATTCCTTCAAGCTTAGAAATTACACAAGTACTGTTATAGATGGTACAGACAGTAGTGAAAAAATAAGGGAAAGTTAGTAGAGTATAACACTATCACCATTGCTAATTATGGAGCTTTTAGAAATAATACCACTCAGAGACATGCTCAAAGATAAATCAAAATCTAGATTTTATCCATTCATCTCTAACTCTGTCCCCCTAGATCTAACTCTGAGTTTGGGGAATGACAGACTGGGTAAGCTAGGGACTATAAGATAGCAAGGTAAGGACTGAGAAAGGCAAGGAGGGCAAAGCACACAGCAGGTGAAACAGGAAAATGTTCAAGAACCTGAGAATTTTAATAGTATATCTGCAAAAGAAAGTAACACAAGAAAGGCACCAAATTAGTTGAAGGAGATAAGAAACTGAAATAGGTTAGGGTGTAAAGAAAAAAATTAAATGTTCTGCTCCTGGTATGATTCATTATCTACACTTTCTCTTTTCTCATCTAGAAAAACATTAAGCAATAAGGAAACTTTTTTCTTGGTAGGACTTGAGCATGACACATAGACCTAAGGCTCCTATTTGGGTGAGAGCCAACTGTCCTAATTACAGGTGGATTTATATCTATATAGCCATTAAAATGTGTGTTTAAAGCAAAGGGCATCACTCAATTTCATAACAAAGTAATAGTATAATCCCTTCACAGATAATTTATAGGTTTCTAGTCCTTTGTATAAACAGCATCATGTAATTTTCCCAGCAAATCTGAAAGCAGCAGAGGCAGAGGATGCTGTTTTTATTTCTAATTTATAGATGAGTAACTACCTTTGAGCATTTATGTGGCCAGGACAAGTCACACACTTGGAACAGCAGAGCAGCCAGGATTTGAAGTCAGGAATTGTTTTGTTTTCTCCCCAGAACACTGGGCAGTGCCAGCCAGCCTATCCTAGAAACATCTAACAAAGGGTAGCCTGAGGCTCCATCCCTTGATGCCTCTGATGGAAAAAGAGTCACTTAAATGGGTTTGAAACAGATGATCACCATGTGTCATCAACATTCAATGCTTCTGGAGAGTGAGCCTGGTATTTCCAGGTGTCTCTACAGCAGCAAAAACCACTCAAAGATGTTCTAGTGGGTAGCTAGGACAGTACAGTTCACTCAGTTTTCTGCTCTTCCAAACACTAGTGAGCAGCTGTATGTGAGGGGTATGTGGAAGGGGTTTAAAGTACTGTGCCTGGCTGAAGTCTCACACAGAAATGGGAGACCAGTAGGCTGATGATCACAACAAACACAGTGCTATGCGAACACAGAAGGAGAGGTCTGTGACACCCCAGACTGGGAGGCCACAATAGTGGATAGCAATAAAAGAAATCACAATTGGGTGAAACTGTTATAGAGTCCAGAGCTTAAGAAGGGGGAGAGGGTTGGACAGAGCCACACTGCACAGCAACAGCTAAAAGGCCCCAAAGAAGGTACTAATGCTGTAAGAGTCCAGAGGACAGAGAGGGCAATGAGACTAGGATGATCTCAGAAGAGTTTTTAAAAAATAAAAATATGCACCTTTAGAGAATAGTCAGATCTGAAGAAGCTGAAGGGAAAAACGGGAAGGTTACCACAGCCAGCTGCCTGCGTGCTCCCTGTAGAGACACATCCTGAGAAACTGGCTTCCAGGTGGGTAGCTAGCCACCTGAGAACTTCCTTGGATCATTCTCCTACTCACAAGGTCACAAAGACATTGTCTTAAAATATCAAAAACTCATGCTGAGACACCCACCCCACCAGATCTGAGTCCTGTCATTATTAACATGAATCATTTGTGCCTATACCATCTCTACGTGGTCTGTATACCCACTGATGAAACTAGCTCAATAAACAAGCATCTTACTCCTCACACTTGTCATTTATATCATCACAAGTCATCTAAAGAGGTCCAGTAAATTATGAGATTACCAAAAAGCTTGCTAATAGCATCGGAAGAATACATGGGCTTCATTCACTTTCCCATTTTTCCAAAAGCTTAAGTAAGCTAGCTTGCTCAACTTATCACACAGTATGAAAGCAACTTGAGATCTTACTCATTTTATACACACATAGGATATGAGAAATTAAATGACTTCCTCAAGGTCATACACTAAGTTCAAGGCACAGCAATTAAATAAGATTCAAGGGGTGATTCCAAATAAATTCTTGATAACTGACAACTCTGCCTTAGCAAATAAAATCTCCAAATCCCATATAGATTTGTTTTTACCATAATAAAAAAGGCTGGTAATAAGAAGGGCTGTACATGTTTTTGGTTTATGATTTTGTTCCAAATTGTTGTTTAGAATTGTGTCAAGATATTTACAACCCAATTCTTACTGCTTAGTAAAGCTGACCAACTTTTATTACATTTTCTTTAACCTCTTCACAGCTGAAAAAGTACAAACCTAACTCCAAAGGTAAACTACATTGCATATCCTGAGTGAATATGGATCTTTCAAATATCTGAGAAAGCTCAGCTGAGACCCTTCCCATGGCCAGCACATTCCTGCTTCTAGGAGACACAGTAGTGCCCAATGGAGATAATGCCACCTGTGTCCCTGTGTCCCAACACATTACATAAACTCAAACTAAAAGAATGCTATGACATATAGAGATTCTTGAGTTTATTCTTCCTATAAAGGTAAAAGTACAGAAAGCGCTCCATGATCCCTGAGCCTTCTACTTTCTAAGTTTACTGCTCCCATAAATTATTCCACATTAGCCTAACCTAAATCCTAGACTAGGATAGCTTGGTCAGGGCGGTGGTCAAAATAAAGTTTACAACTTTACTTGGGAGGCTGAGGTAGGAGGATTGTTGTGAGTTCGAGACCAGCATGAGCTACAAAATGAGCTTAAGGCCAGCCTGAACTGCACAGTGAGACCCTGTCTCAAAAAAGACAAAAAAAAAAAAAAAAGTTTCAACTTTTCTTTTTTTCAGAACCAGAGATTGAACTCAGGCCCTTGCACTTCCAGGGAAATGCTTATTCCACTGAGCCATCTCCCTGGCCCCAAAAGTTTACAACTTTTAATTCTTAGAAATATATCTCATCAGTTTCCACAATGCTGTTCTCTAGCTGAACAGTAAAAGAAACCCCAAATGCCTCTAGCTGCAATATAAGTGAACCGAGCCTCAAATTCAGAAAGCAGCTCTTGTGATCCCGCACTCATTCCACCTTCCAAACTGTTGAGGTAAGCCCACTGTACCCTATGGACCAATAATCTAGCTCTAACCTTTTTCCCACCAAAAAAAGGGTCAATACATTCCACTGGATCTGAACCAGACTCATATGCACATAGTTGTGGTGGATTGACAACTGGCGGTCAACTTGTAATATACCCAGCTGAACTGAAACAGTGTAGTGCTGGGTGTGGGAGGCCCACCTGAGGACTATTACCAAAAACATAAACAAAGAGGATGGGAGAAGAAGAAAAAAGCTATATGAAGCTGTTGGTTTTCCTGGAGGAGCTTGTCATGCTGGTTTGCCTGATATAGACTTGGCTGTTCTTATTGTCACAGAAGCTCGCACCTCACTGTCACTGAGAATGGCTGTGGCACCTGTTAGCAAAGCTCTGATTTTTACCCTGAACTTCACTTCCTGGCTCCAATGCAGATCCTTCAGCCTGCTAGCCCAGATTCTTCATCCTGGAACAGACTTCCTAGTTTCCAGCACTAATTTGTAGGTCTTCCCAGCACAGATCCATGAAACTGGCCTGCATAAGACACTGTCATGGGCTCTAGGCCTCCAGCTGCATTGTTATGGGCTCTAGGTTTTCAGCTGGAGTCATGCAGGACAATGCTGTAGGATCCAGGGCCTCAGCTAGATTCATTGGTCTTTAGTGTATGGATAGATTTCCTGGACTCTCCTTGTATGTGACTCTTTGCCTGACGGTTACAAAATAATTCTATAAATTACATGCCCTGTATTGTTCCTTTGAGAACCCTGACTACAACAACAGTCTACAGCTTCTTGCTCACTAGTTGCCAAAGGGATTTTATGGGTTAATGCCTAAAATACTTACTACTATCTGGTGGCTCACAGAAAAGTTTTATAGATCCTTGCTCTACACTGTTTGCAAAACAAGAAAAGGCTAAGGAAGTTTCAAAAACATTATAAATAAATTCATCTATGTATTGAAAAGCATACATTGAACAACATAGGGTACTAGACACTGGTTCCAAGTCCCATTTTCACAGAGGTCACAGTATAGTGAGAGCATAGACAAGCAGAACGACTTCAATTTCTGAAAAATAGAGCAGAATATTTAGAGAGAATGTAGAGAAGTAATGATCCCTTAGAAGACACCAAGTCATAACGAAGATGACATCTTGGAAGATACCACTGGAAATGGTTTTGGGATGATGAGAAGCCAGCCATGCAAAAACCTAAAGACAGACCATTCCAACCAAAGAACAAAGGTTTGAGGAAGAAAAATGCTAGGCATGCGTGGATGGGGGAAAAGGAGCAAGAAAAGGTCCAAGATATTGGCAAAAGCTGACCATATGTGACAAAGAACAAGCTAGTCCTTAGTTACTAAAAAAAAAGTACCAAATAGAAAACTAATATTACAACTTTCTCCTTTTGACCTGCTGAAAAGTACCTGCTGAAGCCTCAAATGCCCAGCACTCTAGGAAAACTCTGTTCAGGACCCTTTCTAATAAGAGGCAGTGACTCCTCTACCACTCACTAAAAAAACTCAGTTCCTTTCTCATTGCAAAGACAGAAAAGTGACCACATACAATGATTTCTTTTTTATAAAAAGAAAACTTCCTGTTATTAAGCATAATTAAGTCTATTTTCCAGGTCTGCTAGGCTCTTCAGAGAAGTCTGTCTCAGCTCCACCTCTGTGCCCCTGCTGCACACAAGGACCACCAAACTTTCAAAGCAGCCAACTGGTTGTGCCAAGATAGGATCCTTTTGAAACCTACAGTGGCACCCCATGGCTCAGCTGCCACATCAAAGTAAACAGAGGACTATTTCAAGGTAAAGAATTTCAACATGTTGGTAACCAGCCATCAAATCCCCTTTGCTAATGCTTTTTTTCCCCCTTTTTAGAAGATTTATGGATCTCAAAAGACAAATTTCTCATTTTAGATTCAAACATAAAGTCAAAGGTGTTCTGAGGAAAGGTCAGGTCACAGGTGTTCTGAAAAAAAACAAGACTCTTGGTCAACAGTAAAATTTAGGAAGAGGCCTTCACTATACTCAACACTACTTAAGTCTGCAGAACAAGCCTCACTAATGGTGAACACTGCCTGGTGGCAGGTATGGTTTATAATCAGATTCATAGGCCAAGAAAGACAATGGTGAAAAAACACAGAAATAGCAAGCACTCAGCAAAACACACTGCTGAAGAAATCCACTGCACAGCTTCCCAAGAGAATATGCTTGCTACAGTTTCCTCCCTTATAAAGTGGCAGTAAAACCTAAGTAACCCTCAGGCTGGAAGAGTCTGTTAAGTGGTCAGTAGGTAGTGGATTTAGCAAATGTGCCTATCAATGCAGTTTACATGCTTTATCTCAGTGAATCATCATTAAATTACCTCCCAAAGGCCCATCTTTAAATACTGTCACCCTGGGACAAAGGTTTCAACACACACACATTTTTGGATGTACACAAACATTCAGTCCCCTGCATGGCCCACCAATACTCCTTGATCTATATGGTGCTGATCAACACTACAGTAATGACACAGGTTTGTTAGGGACATACTATAGGGCATGCATTTAATTTTAATGGGTGACCTTAAATTCTGGTCTAAGCCTATGATTTGCTTTTTCTTACTAACACTGTTTTATAGCAAGAAGCTGAGTCTCACAGTTGAAGTATACTGCCCAAGGCTGCACAGCTCTACATGTGAGCCCTGGCTGGCCAGCCGCACTCTTGGTAGGAGATCAGTCCCCTTTTAAACAAGAATAACGTTGTTTTTAAACATGGCTTTATTAATCATCAGGTGGCTGGGCACTCCAGGACCACAGGACTTTCATTCCTAGCAGCAACAATCTAGTGTTCAGCACTCCACCTCTTCTCAACATCAGCACCAAGGGTCACGTGCATTTTTCCATCATTACTACTTGCACTTTGCTTTTCTATCTACAAAAATTAAAAGTACAGCAACTTCTTTGGCTTGTGTTCATAACAGAAATGGAGGATGATATACAGTTCGGTGGGAGAAGGCACTATGTGAGGCTCTGGTGTCAATCTCTGGCCTCACAAAGGACCGTGTAAACTGGTGTGCCACATGTCAATTATCTTAATTAATTATTCCACATTAGATCCATGCCCATAAATATAATTATGATTTTTTTCATGTAAAATATTCATTGTCTAGGTGTGAAATATAAGAGTGTCTCATGTTTAAAGAAAAAATGGGAGACATGAGGGAGTGGAAATCCTCACATATTTAGTTACATTGAAGGCAGGGTGCTGACCTTGGCCTGCTTGGTTACATCACCTGCCTCACTAGAAACTTCTGAATATGGCCTATTAAAACCTCTGTATCATTTTAGGCCACAAAGGATATGCTGACAGCAAATGTATATTTGTTCAACAAAGAAAATATAATGGTGACAGCAAAGATGATGGAAAGAATCTCATGTGGGTTAGAGTAATGCTTTTTAAATTCACATAACTTTAAAGCTGCCAGTGAATTTAATTAATGTCTGATTTTTTAAAGTGTTTGATTTGTTTGGATAGAAAAAACCCAGGCTAAGAAAAAAGACTGGTGCAATAGTATGGCACATGCTCTATGGCCTCCTGGGGTTGGTGGAGGGGGTGTGGGGGTCCCTTACGCAAAGACCACTAAGAGGCAGTTTGTTCCTTCCAGTCGCACTGGCCTGTGCTGTCCCTGTCAGACGTTTGGATAACAAAGGCCACCAGGAATCCAGCTTGCTTGTGGTCACCTGATGGGGTTTATTTGTCAGGCTACAGTAAGATGTCTTTTTATGAAAGGCCTGTGAAATATTAGATTTGTGGTGTAGTTTGTTTCACCCCATCACAGCTGAATTTCCTGCCTCAAGGAGAGGGTTAATGGTGGCTCTCATATGTAAAAACAAGGCAGTTTATGGTGGTGGGCTGAAGCTCATTAAATTCATTTGTTCTTATCACTGTTCCATTACTATTTAACATTCTATTAAAATGGGTGGCAAAAAACTTATTTTGCACTCATGTAAACCCAACGAACTGCTATTTATAGGCTGAAAAAAAGCCATTGCTGTGGTCAGCTTAAAAACCACTGCCCAGGGCCAGGCATCACAGGACAGCTCTGGGGGCTGGCTAGGAGCAGAAGGAGAGACTAAATCCCTCCAGCTTAGTTCCAACCAAGACGAGGTCTTTCAAAAGCAGTTGCCTCTTACTGAAATTTTAGGACTCAGGATTGCACTGCTGAGCATTTCTCAGTAAGTAAAGAAATGGGGAGGGCTGGAGAGATAGCTCAGTGGAATAAGCACTTCCCTGGCAAGCACAAGGGCCTGAATTCAATCCCAAATTTCAGAAAAAAAAAAAAGAAAGAAATGGAGAAATCTTTCAACTGGATTTACTTCCCGGGTGAGAGAAAAGGCCAGGAAAGATTACAAGTCAGTGTGGGTCCTTCTTTGATGTACTCCGCACATTCTGTATTCTTGGACCTATCCTGACCGCTCTGTTAAGGGCCATGTGAAGCAAGTTTCTAAGTTAGGGGTATTATAAGCTTTTCAAGATATCACTATGTCAAGAAGACAAATTAATAAACAGCTGACAGGCAATGCTACATTCATTATGCAGGGCAATACAATCAAAGGCCAACACAATGAAGCTAAGAGTTCAGCACCACAGAGAGACAACTTGACAAAGCCAAAGCTAACATACACTCTGGCTTCAGGAGGATCTCCTCCAAATGGATGGGAAAACAAACTGAATAAGCATTACCCGCTCATTAAAGACTAGGAGTTTGGGCTGGGGAGTGGAGTAAGTGCTTCTCTGGCAAGTGCAAGGGCCTGAGTTCAATCCCTGATTCCACCAAAAAAATAAAAACTAGGAGTGGCTTTAGTAACTTCTACTCCCTAATGTGTCTGGCTGGGAAATGGTATATACTGAAACACCCCGAGAGGAACCTTTAGATTCAACCCAGTCCATGTTTCCTTCAAACAGCATTAAAACACTGCCTCCACTGAGCTCCTGCTCTGGCCCCAACAGACCAGATAAACCAAATGGAGTCACTAATGCCAATTCCCATGCAGTAAAACTGAACCTCTCAGGCAGCAGACCAATCTCCCAGAAGACCAGCTTTTCCAGAAAATAGGACAGTCTACCTGAGTCAGTTTAACAAGGAAGCCATCTCTGCTTTAACTGTCCCAAGGGAGCAGAAAGGTGTCAATCACAGAGTCAGTCTGTTTTCTACTATTCTGGTTCCTTACTCAATCTTATAAACCCCTCCGTTCTGCTACTGCCCAATGGAACTATCATCCTCCAGGGCAGAATGGGAGCTGCTCCACTCATGAACTGTAAAGAAACGCTTGGAGCTACACATTTGCTGTGAGTCTGCATTCTGATTTCTTTGTTTCCTTACTTGCTGGCTGACTGGAGCCCCAACTATTGCTAATTAAATCCTCTTTAAAAAAAAAAAAAAAAAGAATTTATTAGACTACATTACATTTTTCTAAACATAATTAAAAAAATTAAAAACTGAGGGTATTTTTGAACTCTGGAGAAAAAAAATGGAAAGCAAGTATTCACTACAAATAGACTGCCACTAGTAACCAGGAGAAATAAATTACTGAAACCAGAGTTAAGTTCAAAACAAAGTAACCTTTTGATCTCTAACACTTGGCCTGGGGGAGAGGGAAGAGGTAGGCAAGGAGAACAGATGATTTATTCAGATTATGAACTGACTTGTAGGGGTGTGCAGGGCTCCAGGTGGTTCTGGTAAAGGGAAGAATGAGGAAAACCCATCAAGTACACTATGCAAATATGACCCTGGGCCTGGGGCAAAAGAACTCTGAGCAATGAAACCCAAAATAGGAGTGCAGCCTAAAAATAGCCCTTCTGCTTCTACTGAGGTATTCTTCTTTGAACATTCATTTAAAATGTGTGGGAAGACAAAACTGAGCTAAGTGAATTTCCAGATTTCATCTGAAGCCAAATGATTCTCTGAGCCATTTAAATGAACAGTAAAACATAATTTCCCTTTTGTGCAGTTTGTTCTAAGTCTGGAGAGAGAAACACAACAGGTCTCATTTAAATTTTATGAGAAGCTGATATTATTTCCAGGTAAAACATCCTTTTTGGGGGGGTGTCTTTTTAACAGAGTTTCACTATGCAGTTTGAGCTGGTCCTGAACTCACTTTGTAGCCAGGCTGGTCTTGAGCACTCAGTGATCCTCCTGCCTCAGCCTTTTGAGTACTAGGACCACAGGTATGTGGCATCATTCCCAGCCTGGTAAAACATCTTAATGTCTAAGTTATGTTATAGGAAACCATTAGATTCTTCGAATTTTGTCAGTGAAAACCAACATAATTATTTTTTCCATAAAGAAAGATGAACAGAGGATGACAGAATGTTGATATTCTAATTACATTTTCCTATTATGCTAGGAACTTAGTATTCATTGTTGCTGCCTAGAGTATATTTTTTCCACTCCATTTAAAGATAAAGAAAAAAGTGATAGGAATAAACAACATGTGGGGTGAAACATGTTATAATTTCAGTGATTCTTCTAAAATGCTGTAAGAGTATCTGTTAGTGACAAAGTTTATGCTCTAAGCTGACTCTAGTAGGTGACCCTTTCCCCTAGGGCACGTAGAAAAGACTACTGTACTTT
The DNA here is from genome assembly GCA_004027165.1 of Ctenomys sociabilis. Classification (NCBI taxonomy): domain Eukaryota; kingdom Metazoa; phylum Chordata; class Mammalia; order Rodentia; family Ctenomyidae; genus Ctenomys; species Ctenomys sociabilis. The sequence goes on from PVKA01001780.1 coordinate 134,126, forward strand.
TCTCCCCACTCTTTAAAAGCATACAGCAATCATGGCCGTACTAAAAAGAAAACTTTGATGCCAAGGATGAGAAAACAGTTCCACTTCAACCACACCAGTGTGAAGAAGAGACAAGATGGTGGCAACAATGGAAGCAGAGTCCTGCAACTAACACCCTTTGGAACAAACGCCACACATTTTGCCATCCATTCATTAGTCTTGAGCACACTACCAAATCCAAACATATATGGACAACATGTCCACTGTGTGCCCAGCACTAACATAAACACAACCCCTGCAGCCCACCCCTCCCCTCATTACGAGTCAGCTTTAGAAGAACCAGGCCTGATAAAGCAGGACTATAATCCTGGCACTTGGGATGCTAAGGCGGAAGGATCACCTCAAGTTAGAGGCCAGGCAGAACTACACAGCAGGACCCTGCCTCCAAAAAACAAAACTAAGAAAGAAAAAAGAACTAAGTTTAGAAAAGCCTGTGATGTGAACGTCTTCTAATTATGCTCAGGAGAGCCAAATCTGGTCTAGGACAGTGGGGAAAGCAGGACAGGGACTAGGTTACAGATAATCAGGATAAGACTTGGAAAACTCCAGGCCAACAGGCAAACCCTCTCATTTTTCTACATACTTCCTACAGTGCAGGATAAACTCTACAGGAATGTTGGCTGTTAGGAAAAATTACACTTGCAAATCCCACTCCTAAAGCCTGGCCGTTCCAAATAAGGCCATCCGGACTTCACACTAGCACTTGCAATCTCCCAGTTAAAATGGGTAAGACAACAAGAGAGTGACCTACTTAGCTGTCCTGTAATGTAGAGGCAGAGACTGTTTTTCCTCCTCTTCCCTGAAAGCGTGATAAGGGACAGAATGAAGGGTGAAAGCCTACACAACACCCTTTCTGCCTACAAGTGAGCCCATTGCTGGGTACCACCAGTATTCATAAAGGAGTCTCTAGGCCAAATCAGAAGCTAAAATTACCACATAAGACAAGCACTTGAAAGGTATAACCATATGTTAGTTTCAACCTGGAGAAAGTAACATTTTAATTCAGAACAGTTGTTTATTCTACACACTCAAGCTAGACATATTAATTAAGGTAAAGAAGGGAGAAAGACTGGCATGAACACAGTCCAAGATATAACAAGGTAGAAACTGACTTTGTGAAGCTCTGGGGACAGCAGGGGAGTGTCAGTCTATGTTGCCATTCACTGTCTTTAAAATGATACAGAGATGATCTTGAGTAGTGCAGCCTGTTCCTAGATTCTATGGGAAGAGTCCTCACATTGTATTTTCAGAAAAAATGTCTCCCAATCCTATGATGACCCTTCCTTGTTCAATCTTCCTCACTTTTATTCCTTTGCTATTAGCAAACAAGGAACAGAGGTTTTACTTATACTGGTGGAAAAGCAAGTTAAATTCCTTCCTAGCTTTAAGAACTTGGAATAATACATTGATTATGCATGCCCAGAATGCTGATTTTCCTTGGAGTCATGGTCATGCTTCCCTCAATCCTACCAAAAACGAGTTGATGCTGAGGCATCCCAAGCAGAGACCTAACATGGACCATGCAGGCTCCTCCTCCCTGTGCCCTAACTAGTCCCCACAACTACATCTGTTTTCTGGTTTTCTGTACAGCTACAAAAATGACCCCATATGCTCCTGGGTATTTTGTTTGTTTTGCTTAAATTAAATATGGTTTTTCTTGCTTACAACTGAAATGACCTGGTATATCAGCTAAAATAAAAGCCCTAAAAGGGCTACTTTAGATGCCTTCCCTGTGCTCTTACAGAGGAACCAACCACATCAACATGAACAGCAGTGTATCAAGGACATATATACCAAGTGCTCCACCAAGCCAGGAGCCCCAGGGGACACTCTACCAATTGCACTGCAGTGAAAAATGCTCCAAGTGGCAATCTCCAACTATTTGAAAGGAAGTAACAAGTATACCACTCAAAAGTAGAAGAAAAACTATCAGTGAGCAACTCAGTAAGTTTTGAGCATATTATATTAGACTCCTTGCAATCAGCTGTTCTTCATGCCCCAACACCAAGAGGACTGAGTTTTGTGACACATCAAGAAAGTTTAATGCATACAGATACAACTCATGGGTATATTTCACAGCACTGTGCAAAATGATTCATGTACTATTTTTTCTTTGATCTTTACAAGCTCTCTCTAGATAGTCAGGGAAGACAGGCACCATAATATTCATTTTACAAAGAAGGAAACGATCGAATCCTGCCTAGAATCAGAACTAGCAGTGGCAAAGCTTGCTCAAGATCAGGCTCAAATTGAAATCTCTGCTACCAAACACCACACTCCCTTGTATCCCCTGAAAAAAACCCATAATCTTCAAACCCACAAGAGTCCTCACTAGCTAATGAAAGAAATAGGGTCAAACAAAGTTGTAGAGTTGAGGATACAGGGCCACAGTAGAAGGCAGGAAAAAGGAGAAACCCAAGTCCTACTTCAGCAGTGTTGCTTCACCCATCACAATCATTTTTGGCCTCAGAAAGAGAGCTACTGTCATAATATTCTTAGTAAATGTTTAGTCTGTCCAGACTGCTACAATGAAGTTCTTTAGATTGGTTCACTTTTAAACAGAAATTTATTTTTACAGTTCTAGAGGCAGGGAAAACCAAGATCAGGGTGCCAGATTTGATGTCTGGTGAGGGCTGGCTCTCTATGTGGTCATGTGGTAAGAGAAGAAAAGCCACTACCCCAAGCCTCTGGCAAGGGCAGAACCTCATGACCTAACCACTTTCAAAGATCCCATCTTCTAAGGCCATCACCTTGGGGATAAGGATTCAACAGACAAATGGGAGTGGGGCACAAACCATAATTTTCATCCCCAATCTCCTAAATTCATTTCTTTCTCACTCAAAAGCTTTGAAAATCTTAACTTTGTTCAGCATCAATTCAAAGGCTAAGTTCAGAGTCATATCTAAGTATCCTTTAAATCAGATATGGGTGGGAATAAGAAGTAGAATTCATTCTGAGATAAATTAACCTCTAGCTGTGAGCCTATAAAATCAGATAATTTAAACATTTCCACAATACTGTGGTAGGAAGCCATTAGAATACCTAAGCCAGAATACCTTGACCTGTGAAAATAATAAATCAAAAACACTACTGTATTCCCAAAGGAACTGTGGTGTCACATCCGAGGCTCTGAAAGATGTAGGGTGGTACTCTGCAGCAATCCCCATTAGCTCCCCTGTCCAGCCTGTGCAGACAACAGGTGCATCTTGGAGAATGACAGTAGATTATCACAACCATAGCCACAGCAGGATCTGCAGCAGATGTGGTTTCACTGCTGAAGAACATTAGCACATCAAGCTGGCACCTGCCTGCTGCTCAATGCCTGTGAGGCCCACCAGAAGCAGACAGGGACAGCAACACACTTGTTCTACCTTAGCCAAACAGACCCTGACTCCTGTTATGACTGAATTCATCAGGGAGATTCCACAGGAATCACACTGATCCATTACACTGGGGCCGCAATGCTAACTGGATGCAATGAAGAGGATGTTGTGGTAAAACATTAATATGACAGGGAGTGGGAATTAGATTAACAACCAGGGGTTTCCTATCTCTGTGGGACTTCTAGGGGCCCAGTAGTGACAGGATATCAAGACACCCTTTGTAAGGTAAAGAGTAAGTGGTTGGATCTGTCTACTGCTACAATCAAGAAAGAGCTACAGCCAGGCAAGGCGGTGTACATCTGTAAGCCTAGCATTCTGGAGGCTGAGGCAGGAGGATTACCTTAAGTTCAAGGCCAGTCTGGGCTCCACAGTAAGTTTAAGGCCACTCTAAACTATACAGGGAGTCCCTGTCAAAGAGAGAG